>CAXHTJ010000961.1:0-83123 GCA_964019445.1 Populus tremula
AATAGACCAGTATAACTCTATAGAAAGTAAATAAAATAAATAATAAACCTTAATTTGCAACAAAATAAATGTTGAAAGATCAAATTAAAATTGAAGAAATTAAAAAAAAAAAAAAGTTAACCAAAAAAAAAAAAATAATCAATTAGGTTAACTCATGAAACATGTGCCCTATATCATGAAATTGAGATAACATCATAAAAAACAAATCAAAAGGTTTAATTTTTAATAAATCAAATATTAAATAATAAAATTTAAATTAAAAAAATATAAAAAAACAAAACACTATTGAAAAAATAATGTTTTGTGAAGTGGTGCACAATCAAAGCACCACCTCTTCTAGTATTTTGTTAATTTATCTGTATATTAAATCTTGTTAAAAGACATAACAATGAGTGAACTACGCAACATAAAAATCAAAGCATATTGACAATGGTCTTTAGGTCATTGCTAGATTATTCTTCGCGTTGTGTTGTGGGTCAAATCAATTTTTTCTAGACATAAAATAATATTTTGGTGTTGTTAATGTTGTTTATAGCATAATGATGTGACATTGTCAACTTGACAAGTTCAAAGATAACTCGAATAACTTATAAAAAAAATATAGCTTGACTAAAAAAATTAAAATATTAAAATAACAACATATTAGATCAACTTGGGTTAACCTGTCAAATCTATTATCGAGGTCATGAGACCTTAATAATCCTATAGAAAGCAAATAAAAAAAAATATTAAACCAGATTCTCAATCAACTCAATATTGAATGATGAAATTGAAAAAAAAAATCAACTAAATAAAATAAACCAAGTCAACCTGGGTAAACTTGTCAAACTTCGATCATAAGACTAGGATAATCCCATAGAAAACAAATTATAAAGCTCAATTCTAAATCAACTTAATGTTGAAGGATGATTTTTTTTAAAAAAAAATAAAGATAAAATACCACTCAAGTTAACTGGCCAAACCTATGATCTAGGTCACGAGATCAAGATAACCTTATAGAAATTAAACCAAAACAAATCATGAAATATAAATTGTAGTCAACCCCATATTAAAAAATGAAATTGAAAAAGTTTCAACTAAAATAAAAACTAAGTTAATTGGCCTAACCTACAAATCAAGTCATAAAACTATGATAACCCAATAAAAAGTAAATAAAAAAATATAAAGTTCAATTTTCAATCAACCTAATGTTGAAGGATTAAATTGATTTTTAAAAAAAATAACTCAAGTCAACCCAAGTTAATTTGTCAAACTCTGGTCAAAAGATCAAAATAGCTCTATAGAAATAAAATAAAAAAAATTATAAAGTTTAATTTTCAATAAACCTAATGTTTAAGGATTAAATTAAAAAAATATCATTTAAAAAAAAAACTCAAGTCAACCTAGCTAACTCGTAATTCATGACCCAGGTTATGAGACTATGATGCTCTCGTGTCAAGCAAGCTTGTTGTTACAAGAGTGTTATTTAGATTTCTTTTTATGAATTGTAAAAATACCTAGTGACTATCTTATAATTATTACCATAATTTTAAAAACTTTAAAATTAACATATAAGGATATCATTTTTTAAAATTTTTTTTTTTATTTTTTCAAATAAAAAAATATTTTAAAAAATAAAACTTACCACACTCAAAAAAAACTCTAAATAAGCTCTAAGGACAAATGAAGGGATAATTAAGCAAATCATTGACATCCAAGGACATAATTAACTTGGTGAAAATGAGAATCAATTAAACATTTTGTAAGAATATAAAGAATAACAGAGTCGGAAGCATGAGAAAGGATAGTCATATAAGAACAAATGCAATAAAAACGCAATGATCTGTCCTAAGTTGTTGAAAAGCTTATTTCTTTACATATACCAAACTAATATAAAAGTAATATTAAAACTCCTCTTTAAAACCATATAAATCATAATTGTAAAATTTAGATTAACCTAACTTGATTTGAGATTCGATTAACGTAGAGCCTAAATTAATTTAAGTTACAGGAAAAAAAAAATCTCAGTTAACAAGATCAAAAATTTAAGTTGATCAATATATGATAAAAACCTGATCTTTAATTTGTTGATATTTTTTTAAAAAAATCGATGAAAACAATTTTGTTTTCATCCTTTTTTTAAAAGAAAATTGGAGGATGACCTGCAACAATCTTATTGACTTGTACCCTGGATTTTGCCCAAGATAAACTGGTATTAGGGGAAAAAACCAACAAGAACAAAAGAAGAAATGCCTCAGGCAAACTAAAAGGTTACATAATAAAGAGAATATCCAATAGGCTGAGCCCAGCCCATATGATAAAATACCACATTGTCTCACAAAGAAGGTGTCCATCTTGCAATTATTCATGCCTCTCAGTACAGTTTGAGGCCTTAGGGAATCCAAATTCGAAAATATAAAATAAGGGTTTAGTAGTTCAAAATGTTTACCCCTGCTGCATATGTCTTGCCGAGTTACGCCATTTGGGATGCGAAGGGGTCAGAGTTGAAGTAGGTGGCGGCCTGAGCAGTGGCAGGTGTCTCCATGGGGTTGTTCTGTGAACAATATTGTTCATAGAACAGTTAGACTATTGATAGTATGACAGATTAATAAGAAGAAAAGGAGAATGATTGGATTTTGTAAAAAAAAATTTAAAAATCATCTTAATTTAAAAACATCAACTACTGTACAAGGATTAAAACCTAATTTTATATTACGTCATAACTAAGTTTGAAACCTACACAACACCATAGTAAAAAAGAAAACTCTCATAAGCATCTCTATGCAGAAATTTAAACCTGTTGATGAGACCCAACTCTTTTGAACTTACTACTGCATCCCCTCAAATGATTTTATATAATAGAATGTACTTAAATAAAGAAATGAGAGCTTTTAGTGCTGCATTACCATATTTTCCAGTTCTATGAGCCACATCTGCCGTTCATGTTCCTCTTTCAAGGCATTCAACTCTCTGTCGCGCTCCAGCATTTCCTGTGCATGTTGCTCTTTCAAGGCTTGAATCTCTTGTTGATGATGCTCACCTAAGGCAATCAGCTTCTGCAAAAAGTGTGTTGACGAAATCAATGGATATCATACGAGACGAAGATGTAAGCCTTCTATTGAGGAGTGAGTATTATTCATCTACATCTGCTTCCAAAGAGATCATAAAGTTTATGTATGTAAGCATGAGAGTCATAAAGTTTACTCATCAATAATGTATACTAATATATATAATTTACTATGAAAAGGTTCCCAGATTTAAACCAAATGGAATCGTAACAGCATTTCACGGTGTGGCACAAGAGACATGTATACTCGTCCCAAGTTTTGTGAAAAGATCAGTTTATAGACTATAGTGTATGAAGAGAAAATCCCACCTTCCCTATTTCAAGTATAGAATCACTTTGACTCTTTTCCACGATCTTCAGGTTGATATTTTCTTCTCTAGTTTCCTTCAGATCCATTCTCAGCTGAAATGCTTGTCCTTCAAGGTGGAATTTGCTTTTCTTAAGTTCTTCCATCTCTGCCTTCAGTCTTTCCACCTCTTCCTGCAAATTAGATAGGAAAAGAAATGAATATGAGTTATGTATGAGTATGAGGGAAAGAAAAGGAAAGAAAATCACCACAAAGGAGTGCTAGAGAGGGGTAATATTTGGCTGGCTACTCACCTTCTTTCTCTCACGGTAATCTCTGTTGATCTCCGGTGTGCTTTTCTTCCGCTTATGACCAGAGCATGCGTGTTTGAACGTGTATGCATGAGCTGCTTTGGGGCAGGCATGCATGAATAATATTACAGTTAACTTTTTTCTTTCTTTTTTCAATTGTATTCCTGATTTAATCCCTAACTTAGGTTATCTGTATAAATTGTTAATTTTCCTATAAAAATCCAATATATATCAATCATCCACCCATTGTTGCAAAATCAAACGGGCTTCCTCCCTTTTTCATCCGGACTTGGATCGATGAATTAATTATATAATTGAATCAAGCGGATTAGGCAATTCAAGGACTTTGTTTGGGTTTGAAGAGCTAGTCAAAAGGCAACAAATGGGTTTCGCATGAAACCCAGGCATAATTATATAGAACTTAGCTTGAGCTGAAACAGTGAGAGATTCAACAGATCGGATGCTTAAAACATTTCCTTATTATATATCCATCCATCCAACTAGATCTAACCATGCATCTATGTATTTAGCCAAAAAAAACACGAGAACATATATCATTCAACTCCAAGAGATTTTAAATAGGTGAAGTCTCAAAATCATGAAAGATTGAATGGTTATTTTTATTTTATTATCTTATAATATAGTCTCGAAATTATGAAAGATTAAATGGTTTATAAAATGAAAACTACTAGATATAACCACAATTATTTGACTTACAGGTGATACTCGGATCTTGAAGATCCTGAACCGAACTGGAATCCTCCGTCACTAAATTCCCTGCCATCTTCGAATCTCCTGAAGATATACAATTTCAGTTTTTTTTTTTTTTTTGAGGGGGAGGGAGAGGCTCCCCTTGATAAAGAATCCCTCTGGGCAAGGCCATGAAACAGCTAATCAAGGGATCCATCGACTTCTAAAGTAAAACGTTCGATATCGAAGGATTTAAATCGGAAATACTATTTGCATGGACCCCTTTTAAGCCAGGAGAGTTGCAAGCTGATAAGGTGATATAATAGAGACAAAGAGATAAACGTGGAAAGTGGTTTTCTAAAATTTATTTTTTAAATTTGTTTTATGGTTGTTTACCATTAAAAAAATTAACCAATAAAAAATACTTTTTGATAAAAAAAAATTTAGTTTTGTTTTTAAAAAAGTATTTTTTTTTTATTTTAGTCGGAAAACACTTTTCAGAAGTTATAAAATAATTAGAAATATCATACTATTTGCTAATTATAACAAATTTGATTCTCAAACTATTGATTGCTATATATTTTATCTTGATTTTTTTTTCAATTTCACCCCTTAGAATTTGATTTAATTTGATTTTTGTATTAAGTTTGTCCTTATTTTTATGATTTATGATTGTTATTTTTTTTCTCTTATTATTTTTTTAATTAAAATTTTTTATCTATCAAATTTGGTTCTCATTCTTTTGATTGTTACTTATTTTATTTGAAATAATTTATGAAATTGTAATTATTATTATTTAAATTTCATCATCTTTTAATTTTTTTTTACTTGTTAGATTTGATCACTATTATTTTTATTGTTATTTATTTTATTTGAAATAATTTATGAAATTAGATTTTTTTTTTCAATTTCATTTTCATTCAACTTTTTAATTTGTAAGATTTGTTCTTCATTATTTTAATAAACTTGAAAAAAAATATTAATAAGTTATTTTTCAATTCATTAATTTTTCATGACATAACCAAACACTAAAAAGTGTTTTCCAACTTATTTTCCATGACACTACCAAATATTAAAAAATAATTCACTTTCCAGAAATTTATTTTTGAAAAAAATCTTTTTTTTAAAAAAAATTACTTTTCAGAAAACAAACAGAGCTAAAAAATAACCAAGGAGCTATGACAATAGACACAAGAGAAGAAAGATGATTATGAATTGCCATGTATTATGTATGTTAAACTCATGAAAATTAAAATTATCATGAGTTGAGAGGATGTGTTAAAAAAATAATTAAGGTAAATATTTTTTTTATTATTTTTCAATTGATTAAAGGAAGAATCAGGAAATTGATAAAATCAAGGTAATTAAGAAATTATTTTTATCATCTAATCAAAGGAGATAATCAAGTATTTTGTATAATTTATTTTATTCTATTTCACTATATATCTTATTATATAACTATATAAACTTGACATAAATTAAATGTAAAACACATAATTAAAACCTTTGCATTGACCGTGCCTGTTCACAATGCTACTGATGTTCTAGATTCTTTTTCCGCAGGTGGTGTTCTGTTTCTATTTTTCCTGAATGACTTCAAGTCCCCGTGTCTGTTCACGCTTTAGTTGGATCGTTTTGCCTACATGCTATGTTCCACCTTAAATCTTTTGTGTCAACTTCTCAAATGTTAGCAATCATTATTGACCTGAGCATATTATATTTGTTGTTCAAAGATGACTCACTTGTTTTTTTTTTATCAAGTTTGGCCTCATTATGGAATGAATCAAAATTTAAAGCTAGATAAAATTTATTCTAGATTATTCTGTTTTTTAAAATGAAACAAGTTGTACGGGCTATTCTGGACTGAACGAAACGACATAAGTGACGACCTTGGGGTCTACAGGTCGGCTCCCATGAGCCAAAATCTTGGCCAACCAGCTGTAAAATTAATTTGATGCGGATGCGGATGCGGATGCGGCCAGGGAAGAGGTGGCTATAGATAGCGTTCTAATTGAACATAAAATAATATAAGAAAAGGACCTTTTATTACTGGAACAAGAAGAGAAGGGTTCGAAGGAGACTTTTGAAGCCCTATTGTAGACATGTTTATGTTTTCAATTAAAAATATTATACTTATGATTTGTTTTAAGTTTGGTAGAAAGTGTGGATGCCAGCTGTTTTAATTTGGTGGTAAAATGGCCTTGAGTTATTTAATATATATTGTTTTTAATTTTTAAGTTTTTAATACTTATGATTTGTCAATTAACTATATATCTATGTTAGTTCATCAGCATGTTATAATTAATGGATTGAGAACACTTAAATTTACTCGTATATAATTTATCATGTGCAAGACATAATTCATGTTATATTTAGCACGTTTTTCTAAATGTTTTCCTATTTGAGTGGTAAAGTTCAATTTTGTCCTTACAAATTCATCAACATTCAACTTTTATCCTTAATTTTCAAATATTACCCTTCAACTTTTCAAAAAGTTTCCATGAAACTTCTAGCCATGAAATGACAAACATGTTTTTATTTGGATGTTCAGGATCTTTAAGTGTTTTTTTTGTGAGATATAGTGAAGCATATATGAGGAATCGGGGGGGGGGGGGATCAGAGAAAAGTATTTATACTTGCGATTTGTTTTAAGATTGGTACGTAGAAAGTGTGGATGCCAGCTGTTTTAATGTGGTAGTAAAATGGCCTTGAGTTATTTAATATATATTGTTTTTAATTTTTAAGTTTTTAATACTTATGATTTGTCAATTAACTATATATCTATTTTACTTCGTAAGCATGTTATAATTAATGGATTGAGAACACTTGAATTCACTCATAAATAATTTATCATGTGCAAGACATAATTCATTTTATATTTAGCACACACACTTTTCTAAATGTTTTCCTATTCGAGTGGTAAAATTCAATTTTGTCCTTACAAATTCATCAACATTATACTTTTATCCTTAAATTCTTAATTTTCAAATATTAGCCTTCCACTTTTCAAAAAGTTTTCATGAAACTTCTAACCATGAAATGACAAACTTGTTTTTATTTGGATGTTTAGGATCTTTAAGTGTTTTTTTTGTGAGATATAGTGAAGCATATATGAGGAATCGGGGGGGGATCAGAGAAAAGTAAGAAATATAAAGGAAGTCAAGAGCAAGCTTTTTGTTATTTATTAAGGGGGAAAATAGAAAGTTAGAAGAAGTATATTAGGAATTATTAAACTATATAGGGGTAGGAGTACAGCTACTTCATGAAGCACTAATTTATTGAATCCTTCGATATCGAACGATTTACTTTAGAATTGATCCCTTGATTGGCTGTTTCATGGCAGGGAATTATTTATCAGCTGTAGCCTCTCCCTCCCTCTCCAAAAAAGAAAACAACACTGAAATTGTGTATCTCCAGGAGGTTCGAAGATGGCAGGGAATTTAGTGAAGGAGGATCCCAGTTCGGTTCAGGATTTTCAAGATCCAAGTATCACCGGTAAGTCAAATAATTTTGGTTATATTTAGTAGTTTTCATTTTATAAACCATTTAATGTTTCATAATTTCGAGACTATATTATAAAATAGTAAAATAAAAATAACCATTCAATCTTTCATGATTTTGAGACTTCACCTATTTAAAATCTCTTGGAGTTGAATGATATATGTTCTCGTGTTTTTTTTTGGCTAAATACATAGATGCATGGTTAGATCTAGTTGGATGGATGGATATATAATAAGGAAATGTTTTAAGCATCCGATCTGTTGAATAATCTTTGATTTCTCTCACTGTTTCAGCTCAAGCTAAGCTCTTTAATTGTTCTGCCTGGGTTTCATGCGAAACCCATTTGTTGCCTTTTGACTAGATCTTCAAACCCTAACAAAGTCCTTGAATTGCCTAATCCACTTGATTCAATTAGATAACACATCGATCCAAGTCCGGATGAAAAAGGGAGGAAGCCCGTTTGATTTTGCAACAATGGGTGGATGATTGATATATATTGGATTTGGAGGGAGCGTAGATACACTTACACTTAGAGAGGATATTAATTTGAGATTAATAAATTCAACTTGGGGTTTGTGGAGATTCAAAGAGATTATTCAAAACTTGAGGTTCTTCGATCCCAAGCTTCAATTTGAGATTTTTTTAGGGCTTTTGAAGAGAGAAATTATATTTGGAGGAGAAGAAATTTTAATTTCTTTTTTGTTTGAATTTTTTTACGTGAATAACTTAGTTTTTTATCCAATTTAAAAATTTGTGTTAATCAAGAATGCAGAGTTTAATTTTTCAAAACTGGGTAGACAAATATAACTTCAACCAGATTATGTATAGAATGTTAAGTGTTAATTTTTCAATTATTTATTTCACAAAAATACAATCAAGATTAGCATATGAAAACACATAATTAAATATCATATACCTCTTTTATCTCTTTTTAATAAGCACGTATCACAAATAATTAAGAAGATAAGAATTTGGTAGCATGACTCTTTGAAAAATGGTAACACCTCATTTGCTGTCCACAATATTATATTTCTCTCTAGTAAAACATGTTTTCAGTACTAGTATGATGTATTTGTTGTATGACCGTTTTGATTTATATTGGTGACCTAAGCTAATTATAATATCATTGTAATTGGTTTATTAACTATTTTTTCAATTATAATTCCAAGTTAAACAGATACTAAAAACAAGGTTAGCGGACCATTTTTATAGGAAAACAATTTATACAGATAACCTAAGTTAGGGATTAAATCAGGAATACAGATGAAAAAGAAGGAAAAAAGTTAACCGTAATAGTATTCATGTATGCCTGCCCCAAAATCAGCTCATGCATACTCGTTCAAACACGCAGGCTCTGGTCATAAGCGGCGCCGAGGTTCTGTTCAACCATCATCATCTAGAGCTGGGAAGAAATCCAAATCGGAGATCGACAGAGATTACCGTGAGAGAAAGAAGGTAAGTAGCCAGCCAAATATTACCCCTCTCTAGCACTCCTCTGTGGTGATTTTCTTTATTTTTCTTTCCCTCATACATAACTCATATTCATTTCGTTTCCTATCTAATTTGCAGGTAGAGGATGAAAAATTGAAGGCAAAGACGGAAGAACTTGAGAAAAGCAATTCCCACCTTGAAGGACAAGCATTTCAGTTGAGAATGGATCTGAAGGAAACTAGAGATGAAATGAAGGAAACTAGAGAAGAAAATATCAACCTGAAGATCGTGCAAAAGAGTCAAAGTGATTCTATACTTGAACTAGGGAAGGTGGTATTTTCTCTTCATACACTATAAACTGATCCTTTCACAAAACTTAGGACGAGTATATATATATATATATATATATATATGTAAAAATCATAACTCTATATCTAAAAATTTAAAACGAAAAATTGGATTGATTAATTTTTAGATCAAATTTATACATGATTGAATTCCATGTATATATAGAGATATATATATGTCTCTTGTGCCGCACCGTGAAATGCTGTTACGATTCCATTTGGTTTAAATCTGGGAACCTTTTCATAGTAAATTATATTTGTATACATTATTGATGAGTAAACTTTATGACTCTCATGCTTACAAATACAAACTTTAACTAGAAAATTTGCGTACATGATCTCTTTGAGTGCAGATGTAGATGATTAGTACTCACTCCTCAATAGAAAAATTACATCTTGTCTCATATGATATCCATTAATTTCCTCAACACACCTTTTGCAGGAGCTGATTGCCTCAGGTGAAAAGATTAATGCCTTGAAAGCGCACCATGCACAGGAATTGCTGGAGCGCGACAGAAAGTTTAATGCCTTGTACGAGGAACATGAACAGCATATGCGGGTGTGCACCTTGTGGGGCATAGACTTGGGAAAATTGCTTGAGAACGGCGCCGGAGAGATGGTAATGCTCTCATTTCTTTATTTAAGTACATTCTATCATATAAAATCATTTGAGGGGAAGCAGTAGAAAGTTCAGAAGAGCTGGGTCTCATCAACAGGTTTAAATTTCTGCATAGAGATGGTTATTATAGTTTTCTTTTTACTATGGTGTTGTGTAGGTTTCAAACTTGGTTATGACTCAATATAAAATTAGTTTTTAAGCCTTACACAGTAGTTAAAGTTTTAAAATTAAGATAAATTTTCAATATTTTTTTAATAAAATCCTAGTATTCTCCTTTTCTTCTTATTAATCTGTCATACTATCAATATTCTAACTGTTCTATGAACAATATTGTTCACAGAACAACCCCACGGAGACACCTGCCACTGCTCAGGCCACCAGCAACTTCGTCAACTTTGACCCCTTGATCGCATCCCAAATGGCCTAACTCGGCAAGACATATGTAACAGGGGTAAACATTTTGAACTACTAAACCCTTATTTTATATTTTCGAGTTTGGATTCCCTAAGGCCTCAAACTGTACTGGGAGGCATGAATAAGTGCAAGATGGACACCTTCTTTGTGAGACAATGTGGTATTTTATCGTATGGGCTGCGCTCAGCCTATTGGATATTCTCTTTATTATGTAATCTTATTTTATGGTGTTTGTTTAAATGCTTATGGATATGGTTGTGATTGAGGTTGGGTATAATTTAATTATATATAAAACACAACTATAAAAATTAATTATTCTTGTTTTTTCTAGTTTGTTTTGGTGAGTTCCATACAAGGTTTGATTTTTTTTTTCGAGTTTTGATCAATTGTTTTTCAAAAAAATCAATAAATTAAAGATCAGGTTTTTATTCGATTAGGCTCTGGTCAACTCAAATTTTTAATCTAGTTAGTTGAGTTTTTTTTTTTTCAGCTCGGACCGGTACAGACTCCAGGTTAGTTTTGTTTCAAGTTGATCTGCTAGGTTAATCTAGATTTTACAACTATAATTTATATGGTTTTAAAAGGGAGTTTTAATATCGCTTTTATATTAGTTTGGTATATGTAAAGAAATAAGTTTTTCAACAACTTAGTAGAGATTATCGCGTTTTTATTGCATTTGTTCTTATATGACTATTCTTTCTCATGCATACGTCTCTGTTAGTCCTTATATTTTTATAGAATTTTTAATTGAATCTCGTTTTCTATAAGTTAATTATGTCCTTGTATGTCATTGATATGCTTAATTATCCCTTCATTTGTCCTTAACATTAAATGAGAGCTTATTCATGGAGCATTTAGAGATATGGTAATACTTGCTTTTCAAAATGTTTTTTATTTGAAAATATATCAAAATAATTTTTACTTTTCACTGTAGGCTAACGAATTAAGGGTCACAAACCGAGTCTTAAATCTTCATGCTCCTATTAAGACTAACCAGTAAAGACCTCCAAATGGCCTAACTCAGCAAGACATATGTAGCAAGGGTAAACATTTTGAACTGCTAAACCCTTATTTTATATTTTCGAGCTTGGATTCAATAAGGCCTCAAAGTGTACTGAGAACCATGAATAATTTGGTATTTTATCATATGGGCTGGGTTCAGCCTATTGGATATTCTCTTTATTATGTAACCTTTTAGTTTGCCTGCGGCATTTCTTCCTTTGTTCTTGTTGGTTTTTTTCCCTAATATCAGTCAGGTCATGCATATCCAAAATTAATTAATTTCTTTACATCCCAAGTTATAAAACTTGACCCGAGTCTAGCAAAATCCGGGTAGCAAGCCCATTAAATTGATCTCGCTCATCCTCCAATTTTCTTTTAAAAGAGGATGAAAACAAAATTGTTTTAACCAATGTTTTTTTAAAAGAATATATGTATTGAAGACCTGGTTTTTATTGGATTAAGTTTGGTCAACTCAAGTTTTAAACCTAGTTAGCTTACTTGTTTTTTTATTATTTGATTTTCAGCTCAAATTAGTTTAAGTTAATTGAGTACTAAATTAATTTAATAGATTAATCTAGATTTTACAACTATAATTTATATAGTTTTAAAGAGTAATTTTAATATTGCTTTTATATTAGTTTGGTACACATAAAGAAATAAGCTTTGCAACAGCTTAGTTTCAAATCAGCTAATTGACCTACTAAGTTAATCTAGATTTTACAACTATAATTTATATAATTTTAAAGAGAAGTTTTAATATTGCTTTTATATTAAGTTGGTATACATTAAAAAAAAAAAAAGAAGCTTTGCAATAACTTAGTTTCAAATAGTTAATCCAGATTTTACAACTATGATTTATATGATTTTAAACAGGAGTTTTAATAGTGCTTTTATATCAGGTTGGTATATGTAACGAAATAAGCTTTTCAATAACTTAGGAGAGATCATCGCATTTTTATTGTATTTGCTTTTATATGGCTATTCTTTCTATGCTTACGACTCTATTAGTCTCTACATTCTTCCATAATGTTAAATTGAATCTCTTTTTCACAAAGTTAATTGTGTTCTTGAATGTCAATTATTTGCTTAATTATCCCTTCATTTGTTCTTAACATTAAATGAGAGCGTATTCAGGAAGTGTTTAAGAGTGTAATAGCGGTTGCTTTTAAAATTATTTTTTATTTGAAAAAATATTGAACTAACTTTATTTTTGTTCTTTTAAAATTAATTTTTGACATCACCACATCAAAACGATCTTAAAACATTAAAAAATTAATTTGAAAAAAAATAATAATTAAATTTTAACAAAAAACACTACAAGATTTCACAGTTTTACCGACGGAAATATTCCGTCGGTGTGTGACAGAACGTTCGTCGGTAAAGTATTTACCGACTATATTACCGACGGAATACTC
Organism: Populus tremula; assembly: GCA_964019445.1. NCBI lineage: Eukaryota > Viridiplantae > Streptophyta > Magnoliopsida > Malpighiales > Salicaceae > Populus > Populus tremula. Next base: position 13,063 of record CAXHTJ010000961.1, read on the forward strand.
CCGTCGGAATACCTTTTGTCGGTGATTCCACATTCCGTCGCTATATCGGTCGGTAATAAAAAAAACACGTTTACCGACGGCCCATGCGCGCCAAAAAAAAAACGTTTCCCGCTGGGGAATATACCGACGGAATATATTCCGTCGGTGTTATATAAATACCGACGGACTACCTCCGTCGGCAAAAGTGTCGGTGATATTTCATACCGACCGAATAAATCCGTCTGTAAATTCGTCGGTATTTTTATACCGACGGATTATTTCCGTCGGTGAGTATGTCGGTGATGGGATGGCATACCTCAGACACTGTCTAATGCCGACGGATTTATTCCGTCGGTAAATCCCTGTGTAATTTTTTTTTTAATTATTTAGAAAAAATAATATAAATTAATAGTAATACAAACCAATTATGCAAATAAAATTTATATTAAGCAACAAAAACTCAAAGTTAAATAATATTCATTACAAAATGAATGTGTTTAAAAAAAAAACAATTAATATAAAGGTGGAGGAGGAGGAGGAGGGTGGGGGTTAGGCGGCCGAAAAGGATTAGGCGCACATGTTCCGCCTTGTGTCATGTTCATGACCATTTGACGAAGCTCTTCATAGGCCGCTCTTTGTTGTTCAGACTCTGCTCTGCGTTGTTCGTCCGCCAATCTGTGTTGTTCGTTCGCCAATCTTTGCTCTTCTTTGAGTTGTGTGTACGCCTCTGATAGGTGGTCGCACCTTTGCTGCAAGGCCACAAACTCCTTAGATTGGGAGCTCCCACCGGTTGAAGCAGTACCGGTCGACCGCAACTTGGCAGCGGTAGTGTTGGAGAGCCCGTAAACCCGATTTTTATCGGGTCCACCTGACGATCCAGCCTCCATCCACAAATCCGGATCGAATTCCGGATGGGTCGAAGGATCATCCCCGTATCTCTCCCTCAACCGATTATTATAGGTCTCCTGAAAAAAAAATCATATTCAATTCAATAAACATAATAATAACTTACAAAATAAAATGGTTAAACAAACACACCACAAACTGTTGAGCACGGTTGTCAACGAACTGTTGCGTCCCCTTTTGGCGGTCATGACTCCGCACGTGCGTCTCCACAAACAGCTCCATAGGGCTCGGCTCACGTCCAAGAGACGTAGCCTATATATAATGAAAAAAATTATTAACAACAAATTAATTGAACGATATATTTCATTTAAATTAATCTTACCATCCGTTTCGCATGTGCAGCAAACGGAACGGAGCCGCCGGTGTGCGTTGTAACCGAGCCATGAATTTGCCGATTCCGGTTGCCGCACCGGACTGTGAGCGTCGAGTGAACCGCTCAGACGTCACGTGCTGAAGATAGTGCGGCCATATATCTTCCGGGATGTATATTGGTTTGAAATCCCTCCAAACCGCAACATCGTTCCAGCCTTGTAACCCCTTATCCCTCGCTGTTTTTTTTGCTTTTTTCTGGGCGTCATACCAAAAATCACGCAACCTAATTCACGCACGAAAAAATTACATTTCAAAACATAAATAATTATGTAAAAAAAAGTCGTATTGTTTTCGATGTTACCTAATTGCCGCGTGATTTTCCCACACCCTCCTCACAACACTGTCATGTTCATCGTCCCAGCAGAATCGATGCTGTATATAAAAAAATAATTTTTTAAAATGTTAATAATTTATTTACAATTATAACTGAATTTATAGAAATAAGCTGAAAATTATATATTAACACGAACCTCAAATCTACGAAACCATGCATTGATTTGAGGCATCCATTCAGGATGTCTGGATATCTGACTCCATTGAAACAATGGAATCTCCATCGACGCTTTAAACGCCGATGATATTAATCGGGCGGCCTCAATGTTTGTGAACCTGAAAAGAAATGAAATTAATTTGTGATTACTTCATAAATTATGTTTTAAATTTGTTTTTTTATATAAAAAAAACTAAAACCTTAACAAACTTACATTGAAAGATCGTCCTTCCACTGTGCCTCGAACTGGCGGGTAAATTGATTCCGCTTCGAAGGCATGCCGCGTCTGCGATGTGAAACATCGCTGGAAGAGGCAGCATCGGTTGACGCGCAGGTGGTGTAGGTGCCTCTTCTTGAGAGGCACCTAAGGAAACATCATCATCGCTGCTAGACGAACTTGATTCGACTGGACGACCAGCTCTGGTTTTCATTTTGCGCATCTAAACAATTTTATATTAATAATTGTAAAATAAAATTCAAAAGTTAAAAAAAAATCGGCAGCACCTCCCCTATACTGGATACTACCCAAATCCACAAACCTGCAAATATTAACAATAGCCACAACCAATCGAACCAATCTATACTAATTATTCCAACATATTCAACTATTAATCCTAAGATAAATTCAACGTTAACAATTACAATTCACAAATTAATCAATAATTATATTCAAAACAATAAAAAATATAACAAAAAATAAATTCAATAAATTCAACAAATTATACTTCAACAAATTAACAATTACAATTCAACATTAACAATTATAATTCAACAAATTCAAAAAATTCAAAAAATATTCAAATATTCAACTTTAACTAATTCTAAGTTAAATTAACTAATAACAATTCTAACAACACAACAACAAAAAATATTCAATAAATTCAACAATTAAATTCAATTATTCAACAATTAAATTAACAAATATTCAACAAATTCAAAAAATTCAAAAATATTCAAATATTCAACTTTAACTAATTCTAAGTTAAATTAACTAATAACAATTCTAACAACACAACAACAAAAAATATTCAATAAATTCAACAATTAAATTCAATTATTCAACAATTAAATTAACAAATATTCAAAAAATATTCAAATATTCAACTTTAACTAATTCTAAGTTAAATTAACTAATAACAATTCTAACAACACAACAACAAAAAATATTCAATAGATTCAACAATTAAATTCAATTATTCAACAATTAAATTAACAAATATTCAAAAAATATTCAAAAAATTCAACTTTAACTAATTCTAAGTTAAATTAACTAATAACAATTCTAACAACACAACAACAAAAAATATTCAATAAATTCAACAATTAAATTCAATTATTCAACAATTAAATTAACAAATATTCAACAAATTCAAAAAATATTCAAAAAATTAAAAAAAAAAGGAACGAAATATACATACCTTAATAATGTGTCAAATTCAAAACTTTATCTACATTGCAACAAAAAACACCAACACAACAAAAATAAAAACTAAAAAAAAAAATAAAAAAAAAATTAGAAAAAAACACATACCTTTTAATATATGAAGATTTACAACACCAAATCTTGCTAGAGATTAAAGGTGAAAGTGTTTAAGGATTGAGGGGGAAAAAAATGAAAAATCTAAGGTGAAAAACGGAGGAGAAGCGAAGAAGCGGCGGGGAGAAGAAGAAAAAATGAGGCGAAGCGGCGGGGCTGGAACTTATAGGTCAATTTTACCGACGGCATCACCGACGGAATTAACATCCGTCGGTAAAAGGTCAAAATTCCGTCGGTAACAGATCAAAATTCCGTCGGTATTTTTCGAATTTCGCCCCGAATTTTTAAAAGCCCTCCAAAATTTTCGCAGTCCGTCGGTGATTCCGTCGGTAATCTGACAAGTTCAGAGGCGCATTAATTAACGCACTTTGGAAAACGCGCGGTCCGTCGGTAATTCTGTCGGTAATATGTGTAACCGACAAATTACCGACGGACCTACGCCGTCGGTAATCCCGTCGATGGTGGTGTTATGTTTTCGAGCTTACTGTGAGATGCCGACGGACTATATTCCGTCGGTAATCCCGTCGATGGTGGTGGATGTTTTTCGAGCTTACTGTGAGATGCCGACGGAATATGTTCCGTCGGTAATCCCGTCGATGGTGGTGGATGTTTTTCGAGCTTACTGTGAGATGCCGACGGACTATAGTCTGTCGGTAATCCCGTCGATGGTGGTGGCATGTTTTTCGAGCTCACTGTGTGATGCCGACGGATTGCATTCCGTCGGTATAGTTGTCGGTGAAGCCGTCGGTAATTTCGTCGGTGTTGGTGGCATTTCGCGTAAATATTTATGAACTCTCTGTGAGATACCGACGGATGGTGATCCGTCGGTATTGACGTCGGTGATTGTGGCATTATGCAGGAAAGGTTGTCTTTGTATTGCCTGTTTACCTTCCTGCAATAACTTAACTGATAAACTGTCTATCACATAAAACAATAACCACATTGCTTAAACAATAAATATTTTGTTTTACAAAATACATCATCAATAATCTAAATTACATGAGACAAATGTTTTTACATAGGGCTTCATTTTTATAATTAGTCGGAATTTCTTCTTCTTCCTCATCAATTGAATTGTCATCATCTTCATCGCAATCTTCAATATGGATATCATCTTCTTCATCGACATTTGGTTGTCCAGAGCTGAGAACAACATTCAACTCCTCCCGTCAATATCAACAAGACTATCATCGAGAACTCGAAAATTTGAATTTTCTTCCAATTCAATCGAAGGAGCAACTCGATATGGTTCAACCAACTCACGAACTTGAAAGACTTCATCTCGCACACTTGTGTCTTCGTTCTCATCCTGAACAACCTCGACACGACCCGTGGTTTCGTTTTTAAAACGGACAACCAATCAACTCTTAAACGATCCTTTCTAAATGAAGGGTGTATGTGTAATAAACTTGTTGACATTGCTTTGCGAAAACAAAGACATCGTTTATGTTGCGGAGTCTAGCTTTTGAGTTGATTTCGACCAGACCATGGTGCGGATCAACTCTGATTCCTCTGTCTGTCCGTCGTCATACCAATAGCATTTGAATAAAAACACTTTATTCTGCTCGCTATGATATTGCAGTTCGACGACCTCTTCTAATCTACCATAGTAGTCAACTTCTAACTGGCTACTTGTGGATCCCTTAACACAAACACCGCAGTTGTATGTCTTTCTTCTTGCCCGTATTCTTCAGTATGGAAAACATATCATTGACAAAATACCCGTTGTAGCACTTAACTTTTCTTTCAGGGCCGAGGCTTAGTGAAGACAATGACTTGGGCGCACTCCTTCCCATTTGATAAACCTTGTAAATATATGTAATTAAATGTACATCAATACATGGTAAATGAACGAGAATCTCGTAATGACATGCATACGTTAGAATGAGTTTGTGATAGTGCTTACATGTGGTTCTGAACCATGTGGCAAATTGTTCATCTTGTAATTGAAAGATCTGGGATTCGGTCAGCTGCGAGTTATTGGAGAGCAAATATTGTCGATGTTGCCTGCAAGTGATAATGAGTGTATGATATTACAATATATAATTAACAGTATATTACTGACAAAGTTTAATTAGTATTACACATATATAGACTTACTGAATAAATGGTCTCAGCTCATCACAGTTAAATAGAACATAGTTGTGTGCTTGTTTGAATTCTATTTCCGACAAATATCTTCCTCTTACGGCATTTTTAGGTGTGGGTCGTCCAGTATTGGAGAATATTGACAAGTTCCCACTGGAAGGCACTTCACCGCCATCGTCATGCCGTGGAACGCGATTGATTCTTGTTCTCAGATGAGGTTCGAAATAGTACGAGATAAATGTTGATATCTCTTCAACAATATAGGCCTCAGATATCGAAGCCTCAACATGCGCCTTGTTCTTAACCTTTTTTTTTAGATTAAACAAGTACCTGCATTGAAGTACAATTCAAGTATTTTCAAATAAGAAAAACATAGAAAATACTTTAAGATATGAATTCCATTGCAACTGTAATATCTCACCGTTCGAATGGGTACATCCATCTATACTGGACCGGTCCTCCAGCTTTTGCCTCGAACGGTAGATGTATAGGGAGATGCTCCATTGAGTCAAAAAATGAAGGAGGGAATATCATCTCAAGTTTGCATAGTGTCTCGATGATATTCGTTTGAAGCATCTCAATGTGCTCAACATTCATCTTGCTGGAGCATATATCTCTGAAGAAATGACTGATCTCCGTTAGTGCATCCCATATTCCCTTTGGCAACAAATCACGAAAAGCTAATGGGATGAGTGTTTGCATAAACACGTGGCAGTCATGGCTCTTCATTCCATACAATCTGCAGTCCTCTATGTTAACAAGCCTTGATATGTTCGATGCATGTCCATCCGGGAAACGCAGACTCTTAAGCCATTTGTAGACTAGCAGTTGTGCGTTTTTCTCTAACACGAAGCTTGCCCTTGGTTTTGCAACCCGTGACTCGTCATAAACCAACTCCATATTTTTACGGTTACAGTATAAAGCTATATCCAATCTAGCCTTCATGTTGTCCTTTGTCTTCCCCTTCACATCCATGACGGTGTTGAAAATATTCTCAAACACGTTCTTTTCGATGTGCATGACGTCAAGGTTATGGCGGAGAAGATTAGTCTTCCAATACGGAAGCTCCCAAAAGATACTTCGCTTTACCCAATTATGGGTCAAACCAAAACCAGGAAACTTTTGCTTACCTGATTGAAGGCCAAACACAATGTCACCGTACTCTGATACAACATGATGCAATTCTTCACCAGAAAGACGCGGGGATGCAACATCTTTTTCAACTCTACCAACAAAGAAATCTTTTCTGTTCTTTCTGAACCTGTGATTAAGTGGCAAGAAGCGACGGTGACAGTCAAAAAAAGAAGCTTTACCTCCGTTTGCTAGCGTGAATGCCTTGTTGTTTTCCATGCAGTATGGACATGCGAGTTTCCCATGCGTGCTCCAACCAGAAAGCATTCCATAAGCTGGAAAATCACTGATAGTCCACATCAAAGCCGCCCTCATAAGGAAATTTTGTTTCCTCGATATATCATAAGTCAGAGATCCGGAGGACCACAACTGCGCCAGCTCATCTATCAACGGTCGAAGACAAACATCTATATTCCGCCCCGGGCTGCTTGGACCGGGTATGACAGTAGATAGAAACATGAACTCCGGCCTCATACACATTCCCGGTGGCAAGTTATAAACTGTGAGAATGACCGGCCAACAAGAATAGGGAGCAGCAAATGACCCAAATGGGTTGAACCCGTCTGTACACAACCCAAGTCGAACATTCCTTGATTCAGCAGAAAAGTCAGGATGAACACTGTTAAAGCGTTTCCACGCTTCGCCGTCAGAAGGATGCACCATCACACCATCAACGACATCGTGTGTTTGGTGCCATGTCATGTGCTCAGCAGTCCTTGGTGACATAAATAACCTCTGCAGTCTAGGTGTGATCGGGAAATATCTAAGTTTTTTATATGCCACTAGAGTCTTCCCCCTGCCAGTTCTGGGTTTGTAACGGGAATGCCCGCATGTCATGCACTCGGTCATCAGCATTTTCAAGGTAGTATAACATGCAGAAGTTAGGGCACATGTCAATTTTCTGGTATCCTAAACCGAGGGGTTTCATCATGGACTTCGCAGCATAGAAGTTCTCTTTGAGCCTGTTCCCTTCTGGTAAAATGCTTCTTGCCCAATCAATAATTTTGTCATACCCGGCCTCACTCAACCCGTGATCTGACTTGATGGTGAACACCTGTGCCACAGCCGATAATTTACTGTGGTTTGTGCAGCCATCCCATAATGGTTCGTCAGAATCTTTCAACAAATCAAAAAACCTAGCTGCCTCTGCATTAGGTTCTTCTTCTACGATTGGACATTGATTGACATTATCTTGATTCATTCTCATTGCATCCATAACCATGTTTCTGTAAGGATTAGTGTTGTCATTTGCCGCTTCATGCACGTTGCTAGCACTAGAAGTTGACCCAACCACCGTTTCTCCCATTCTCCTATTACTAACAAATACCTCTCCATGTGCATACCAACACTCGTAATCCTCCACAAACCCTTTGTGTAGAAGATGCATCATTACAACATCTGGATGCAGATACTTTTTATTTTGACACTTCCTGCATGGACACCTAATACCGCCTCCAGTAAAATTTCTGGGAATAGATGTTGCGAAATTAATAAAACCCTGAACCCCGTTACAATAATCCATCCTCCGCAATCCTTGGGGTGAATCTAGATACATCCATGAACGATCATCCATGACTTCTATCGAACCTCTATAAAAAGGACCCATTAATTAAGCAAGCTCTTAATTATTTCAAAACAACATGTAATTCGGTAATTCTACAAATTAAGTTTTAACAATTTTCAAACAAATACAATCTTACAAAATCTAAAACAAACCATAACAAGTATAAAATTATACATTCATATACTACAAGTTTGTTTGAGAAATAACAATAAAACATGTACATCTACTAAAAAAAAATACATATACTAAAAAAACAATAAAATTGACATTTAAATGTTAAAATTTTAAAAGATAGAATTACTTACAAAAAATGATAAAATCCGTCGGTAAATCAGAACACGGATGCTGTGACCACAAAACAAATACAACTTGTTGTGCTGAGATGAGGAAGATTTTTGTTTTGGGGCGAGGGGGGCTGGTTATTTTGCAGATGGGGAGGGTTAGGATTAGGAAGAAGAAGGAGAAATGGGGGAGGAGAGTGTCGGCAGAGGGCCATATATTCACTTTTACCGACGGACTTACCGACGAGTTTTATTCCGTCGGTGAATCCGTAGGCGAAACCGTCGGTAATTCTGACGGGCAATCGACACGTCACCGCACGGACCTGCTATTCAAATCCCTCGGTGATTCCGTCGGTATTTTTAACGGTGCACCCGTCACGTCACCGGTACGGATCTGGCATTTCAAATCCGTCGGTGATTCCGTCGGTATTTTTTGTTGGTGAATAGGTCCCATCACGCGTACGGGCCCCAGTTTTTAATTCCGTCGGTGATTCCGTCGGAAAAATCACCCGCCAAAACCTTCGCGCCACTGCCCGCCCTTTTTTCATTGATTCTGAATTTTCGGTCGGTAATTCGGTCGGTAATTACCGACGAACATAGTCCGTCGGTAATTACCGACCTAATTACCGACGAATATTTGCCGTCGGTGATTTCGGCCGAGAAATACCGACAGAAAAAATTCTGTCGGTATGTCCGTTGGTATTTAGCGATTTTCTGGTAGTGAAAATAGGTTGAAACTCACTCAAAAAACTTTCTTAATCAAAAGATCAGCAATTTTAATTTTATCATCGTATTTCTATAGTTGGATTAAAGTTTTTTTTTATATATAATAAAATAGTATATCAATATTTATTTTTTAAACCTAACAAGCTTTCATACAACAGCAGGTTAGGTTTTCTACATCTTTTAACAGAAGTACTTGTTCATCAAGTAAACCGGACATTTTTTCCATTAATGGTTTGACAATCACACTAAAGGATGGCGTATAGAAGAGAATCTAGTAGGTTTTTTCTTCTACTTTTAATTTCTGATAAAAAAAAATGATTAAATTTCCAGTGTGCTTTATGTGTTTATTTTTTTTCTTAAGATTCGTGACTTCGACTGTTTTCATGGAATGAATTATTTCCCATTTCATTTATATTCCTGCTTGACCACACAATTATATAATTGATTTAGGATTTGCTATGCTAATATGTGTGCCCTGTTAAGTGGTCTTGGATCTATTTTCCCTTCAAAAGCTAGCTTATGAGACCCCTTTCATTTTAATTTGGTAGTAAAATGGCCTTGAGTTATTTAATATATATTGTTTTTAATTTTTAATTTTTGATAATGTAATAGTTCTTTTTACTTCTGAATTCCAAGTTATTCTAACGATATCTATGTTAGTTCATAAGCATGTTATAATTAATGGATTGAGAGCACTTGAATTTACTCATAAATAATTTATCATGTGCAAAGCATAATTCATGTTATATTTAGCAAACTTTTCTAAATGTTTTCCTGTTCGAGTGGTAAAATTCAATTTTGTCCTTACAAATTCATCAACATTCAACTTTTATCCTTAAATTCTTAATTTTCAAATATTACCCTTCAACTTCTCGAAAAGTTTCCGTGAATCCTCTAACCATTAAATGAAAAACTTGTTTTCATATATGAGGAATCGAGGGGGATCAGAGAAAAGTACGAAAAATAAAAAGGAAGTCAAGAGCAAGCTTTTTGTTATTTATTAAGGGGGAAATTAGAAAGTTATAAGAAGTATAGGGATAATATTAGGAATTATTAAACTATGTTGTGGGGGTTGGGAGTACAGCTGTAATTTACGCTCATCTATTGGTCTCGCAACTCTATGAAGCACTAAGTAATATATGTGTGGACACCATTAATTTTACTTCAAAGTGGGTCCATCCGTCCATGCAAATTTGTATTTGAATCTTCCGATGTCGAACGTTTTTAGTTCAATTACTTTCGAAGTCGATTGATCCCTTGATTAATCATTTCATGGGCTGGCACAAATGGGATTAATAATAAAGCGCAGTCTCTCCCTCCCTCTCCAAAAAAAGAAAAAAACACGGAAATTATATATCTTCAAAGTTTGAAGATGGCAGGGAATTTGGGGAAGGAGGATTCCAGTTCGGTTCAGGATGTTCAAGATCCAAGTATCACTGGTAAGTCAAATGTGGTTATATTTAGTAGTTTTGATTTTATAAACCATTTAATATTTCATAATTTCGGGACTATATTATAAGACTATATTATAAAGTAATAAAATAAAAATAACCATTCAATCTTTCATGATTTTGAGACTTCACTTGTTTAAAATCGCTTGGAGTTGAATGATATATGTTCTCATTTTTTTTTTTTGGCTAAATACATAGATGCATGGTTAGATCTAGTTGGATGGATGGATATATAATAAGGAAATGTTTTAAGCATCCGATCTGTTGAATAATCTTTGATTTCTCTCACTGTTTCAGCTCAAGCTAAGTTCTATATAATTATGCCTGGGTATATATTGGATTTGTTGCCTTTTGACTAGCTCTGCAAACCCAATCAAAGTCCTTGAATTGTCTAATCCGCTTGATTCAATTAGATAATTAATTCATCGATCCAAGTCCAGATGAAAAAGGGAGAAAGCCCGTTTGATTTTGCAACAATGGGTGGATGATTGATATATATTGGATTTGTAGGGAGCGTAGATACACTTGCACTTAGAGAGGATATTAATTGCAATTGATTTATATTGGTGACCTAAGCTAAATATTATAATATCATTGTAATTGGTTTATTAGCTATTTTTTCATTTATGATTCCAAGTCAAACAGATACAAAAAACAAGGTTAGTGGACCATTTTTACAGGAAAACAATTTGTACAGATAACCTTAGTTAGGGATTAAATCAGGAATACAATTGAGAAAGAAGGAAAGAAGTTAACTGTAATAGTGTTCATGGATGCCTGCCCCCAAAGCAGCTCATGTATACACGTTCAAACACGCAGGCTCTGGTCATAAGCGGCGCCGAGGTTCTGTTCAACCATCATCATCTAGAGCTGGGAAGAAATCCAAACAGGAGATCGACAAAGATTACCGTGAGAGAAAGAAGGTAAGTAGCCAGCCAAATATTACCCCTCTCTAGTACTCCATTGTGGTGATTTTCTTTTTTTTTTCTTTCCCTCATACATAACTCATATTCATTTCTTTTCCTAATCTAATTTGCAGGAAGGGGTGGAAAGACTGAACGCAGAGGTGGAAGAACGTAAGAGAAGCAATTCCCACCTTGAAGGACGAGTATTTGAGTTGAGAGAGTTACAGGTGAAAACTGACGAAAACTTGAAGGAAGCTAGAGAAGAAATTTTCAACCTGAAGAACGTGCAAAAGAGTCAAAGTGATTCTATACTTCAACTAGAGAAGGTGGTATTTTCTCTTCATACACTATAAACTGATCTTTTCACAAAACTTAGGACGAGTATATATATATATGTAAAAATCATAACTCTATATCTAAAAATTTTAAACGACAAATTGGATTGATTAATTTTTAGATCAAATTTATACATGATTGAATTCCATGTATATATATATGTCACTTGTGCCGCACCGTGAAATGCTGTTACGATTCCATTTGGTTTAAATCTGGGAACCTTTTCATAGTAAATTATATTTGTATGCATTATTGAGTATACATTATTGATGAGTAAACTTTATGACTCTCATGCTTACAAATATAAACTTTAACTAGAAAATTTGCGTACATGATCTTTTTGAAAGCAGATGTAGATGATTAGTACTCACTCCTCAATAGAAAAATTACATTTTGTCTCATATGATATCCATTAATTTCGTCAACACACTTTTTGCAGGAGCTGATGGCCTCAGGTGAAAAGATTAAGGCCTTAAAAGAGGAACATGAACGGCAGATGAGGGTGTGCACCTCGTATCACTTAGACATGAGAAATATTTGTTATTCTGAGAACGCCGGAGAGATGGTAATGCAGCACTAAAAGCTCTCATTTCTTTATTTAAGTACATTCTATCATATAAAATCATTTGAGGGGATGCAGTAGAAAGTTCAAAAGAGCTGGGTCTCATCAACAGGTTTAAATTTCTGCATAGAGATGCTTATTAGAGTTTTCTTTTTTACTATGGTGTTGTGTATGTTTCAAACTTAGTTATGACATAATATAAAATTAGGTTTTAATCCTTATACGGTAGTTGAAGTTTTTAAATTAAGATGATTTTTAAATATTCTTTTACAAAATCCATTCATTCTCTTTTTCTTCTTGTTAATCTGTCATACTATCAATATTCTAACTGTTCTATGAACAATATTGCTCACAGAACAACCCCATGGAGACACGACCTGCCGCTGCTCAGGCCACCACCAACTTCTAATTCAACTCTGACCACTTCGCATCCCAAATGGCGTAACTCAGCAAGACATGTAGGAGGGGTCAACATTCTGAACTACTAAACCCTTATTTTATATTTTCGAGTTTGGATTCCCTAAGGCCTTAGCTTGTGCTTTTTTTTTTTTTTTTTGAGTAAAAACATATTTTTATAGCTTTTAAAGGTATGGTTAGGTGTGATTTATGCTTAAAATATATTGTATCTTTTAAAAAAAACCACCACACAGAAGCTAAACACCTTTAAGAGGCATGAATAATTGCAGGATGGACACCTTCTTTGTGAGACAATGTGGTATTTTATCATATGGGCTGGGCTCAGCCTATTGGATATTCTCTTTGTTATGCAACCTATTTAGTTTGCCTCAGGTATTTCTTCCTTTGTGCTTTATATGTGTGTTTTTTTCCCTTAAGATTCGTGACTTCGAGTGTTTTCATGGAATGAATCATACCCCTTTCATAGCCGATGCGTAATTAACTCCAATAATCTCCCTCACACATGTTAGGTCTTGTGTTCAAGCCCTGGCGTACTGTAAGGTCCAGACCTGTTAGCAAACTTGGACTATTCTCCTCCTCAAAAACTAACTTACAAGGTTCCACTTGTAATCTCTTCTACAACTCCTTTCACATAATAATACGTTTAGGTAAGATTTTAATATATATATATATATATATATATATATATATATGTCAAGTTTAAAATAATTAGGGCTTAAGCCGAATTGAGTATAGGCCAACGAGTTAATTGTCACAAACCGAGTCTTAAATTTTCATGCTCCTATTAAGACTAACCAGTGAAGATCTCCAGATATTTTTATTTTTTATTCTACGGTAAAGGGTATTTAAAGATTTTTTCTTGCATATTTTTCGTATTGAATTGGTGTATTTAAAAAGATTCAATACATTTCTGTAAATGTTAGTCAAAGCAAAAATAAAAAGCTTCCTTGACTATAAAAGCAACCGGATCACCTTTAAAATCCCAAGTACCTGTTATACGTAAAAATTAATTAAGAAGAAATGAAGTCTGCGAAAAGAAAAATGAGCCGAAGTTACTTATATAATAAGTAACAGGTTGTTTTCCTAATTTTATTTTTTATTAACATGAATTTTTAGATCAGCTTGTGCTAAGATATGGATAAAAAAATGTTATTTGTTTAGATATCTTTATGTGTGTAATTTCTTATAAGAATTTCTATATTATTTTGTAAATATTTGATATTTGGTAATTGAATGCTAATTTATAAGATGTATATACGATTGTTTTTTTTATTTAACAAAAAATTGTATTAACAGCGAATTCAAGCGTGCGTGCGTGTATATTATTTGTGTGTGTGGTGTAAAACTAGTATCAAATTTCACTTTGGATGCCATAAAATTAAAACCTTAATATATATCAGAGATGGAAAAAATATGCAAATTGTCAATCCAATCAATTTACAAATCAATGTTTCTAACCATTGAGCTAGATATAATTAAAACTTGGCCTCTGGTTAGTGTAAGTGTTAAAGGAAATTAAAGAAAATCAAACCAGTTCAGGAAACCAAGAAAAGCAAGGAGAGGAATCTGCAGAATAAAGTTGCAGCCACTGTCAATTAATGTAGATTGATTTGTTTGTTATTTGTTTCCTCGCTTGTAAACAAGCCAAGCTTAATTATAGGAAGCATAATAGGATTCTGATGCTATGATGACAATATAAAGGGCTGTAATATTTGTTTTAATACAAAAGCTCTGTTTCAATTCTGTTTTAGTAAGTGTTCAAAGAATCTATAAAATAATATTAGGGTAGTGAGAATTTCAATAATTGAAGCTAAAGGTGTTAGGACAATTTGCATTTTTTTTTTAAATTAACGTGGATGTCCGGGTCAGTTTACGCATCTTCCAACTAATTTAATGGACCTTGAAGTTAACGATCATATAAACATCTAATAACAATCATATTAACAATCACATTATTCAAATCTAAAATTACAAGAAAAACAAACTTTTGATTTTAAATTTTTATTACTAGACCAGCTACTATTTATATTTAGTAAAAAAAAAACATTTATAAATGCAATGCTTGTACTTAGTTAGTTTTTTTTTTAAAAAAAAAATTATTTAAATTTATTTTTTTATATTTAAAATTGTTTTGACATATTAATATTAAAAAATATATTATTTTCATATATAAAAAAAAAACATTTCAAAAACTAATTAACGTTACATTCTCAAGTACCCTCAAATGCATTGCGGGGTGGGTGCGCTCCCTTGGGTTTCCATAATTAATAATATGAAAGACAAAATAGCTCTTTCAATAAGGTCAGCTCATGAAAGGAAAATTGAATGATATGCTTGTTTTATTATTCGCTCATCAGCACAACACCGTATCATTATGCACTAAAAACTATGATGGTGTGGTTAGTTTTCGATCGATAATTAAAATGTTTCTCAGAGTATAATTGTAATTATTTTTTAAAATATTTTTTATATTAAAATATATTAAAATGATATATTTTTTTTATTTTTTAAAAATTATTTTTAAGATTAATATATCAAAACAATCCAAAATATATAAATAATTTTAATTTTTTATAAAAAAATAGAATTTATTAAAAATACAGGAATGTATTAAAATAATATATTTTTTTTATTTTTTTTAAATTAATTTTAAAATTAGCACATCAAAACGATTTAAAACATAAAAAAATAATTAATTTTTCATAACAAAAAAAATAGAATTTGTTGGAAACACGGGTTGCCCATGTTTCCAAACGCAGTCATAGTCAATAATGTATTTATTATTATTATTATTATTATACTTTTAAATTTTTATTTTTTTTATTTTTTTTTCTGATTTTATGATGGTGGGGTTGGGTATTGTCTTAGCAATTACTAGTTTATAGGCCGGCTAACGCTGCGACATGGGTCAATTTTAAAAATAAAATATGGAAAAAAATTGTTCAAGATAATTATTTAATAATATTATTAAATCTTTTCTAATAAATCAACTTTGAAATCTCTTACTAGTCAGTTACCTCTATGGACACCTTCTTTGTGAGATAAATTCGGTATTTTATCATTTGGGCTAGGCTCAGCCCATTGGATCTTCTCTTTATTACGAAACAGTTTAGTTAGCCTCATGTAATTCTTCCTTTTCTTCTCGGTGGTGATATTTTCTTCTACTATCTGTCAGGTCACGCATTGCCAGTACGTAATTTGCATCCATTTTGTCCTCTTCTATTTGCCTGGAAGCTAAACATGCTATTATTCCATGTCTGGGAACTAAGATGCATGTAAAACGAGCTAGAAGTGGAGACATATGAGGGCCAAAGAAAGATGAAAAGACTGCTTCCACCGTCCATTCATGCATTGCCCCACGGGCCACTGATTCTTCAAATGAAAGTTCTCGTAAACCAGTGGCCTGCAAAAATTGACGTCATTTGGCATTTTCCTTACAAGCCTTTAATTTCTAATGATGGCTAGATTTTTATTTGATGTAGGGCTCATAATCCACCACATCCAACTTCAGATGACTGCTGTGGATCATATATGGATGTGAAGCCTTTCTAGTCATTAATTGCAGCTATCTTTCTTTCAGCCTCACAAATAGATAATGGGGTTCTCTGTTTTGCTGCTTTTAATGTCAATCTCAGTTTCTCTACTGCCAATCTGTGCGAGTGAAGGGATTATAGTTTCAGGCAGATATATCACTGCAAATCAATCCATAATTTCTGCTAGTGGAACATTTGCTCTAGGTTTCTTTAGTGTGGGAAATTCAACTCCAAGGTACTATCTCGGCATTTGGTATAACAAAATTCAGAAGAAATCTGTTGTCTGGGTTGCGAATAGAGAATCCCCTACTGATTCTCTAGGAACTTTCGCACTCGGGGTCGATGGAAATCTAGTGGTTCTGGATGCAACAGGGAAAATTGTTTGGTCATCTAATGTAAAGATTGCTCATTCAGCTATAAATAGCATGATGGGTGTGCTCATGGATAGTGGAAACTTTTTATTGAGAAGTGGGGAAACCATCCTGTGGCAGAGCTTTGATCATCCGTCGGATACGTTCTTGCCTGGTATGAAAGTTGGCAATAATCGCAAAACTGGTCAAAGAAAGCAGCTTACGTCTTGGATAGACGTTGAAGATCCACAACCAGGATTATTCTCTTTCGGCTTGGATACGACGGGACCTCTGCAGTTTTTCATATGGAAGGATCATGTTCCTTATAGCCGAACCAATGTCTACAGCAACTCTATGTCATTAACGAAGTTATCCCGATGGCTACCTTTTGCTTATTACATTACTGTAAAGTTAGAGGGTGATGATATTTATCTTTCTTACAGTATCTCAGATATCTCAGCTGTAGTAAGGATCACACTAGTCCCAAATGGCGACTTGAGGCTCTGATATGGGAGGAGAAAAACAGTCAATGGTTTTCTATGTGGCAGTGGCCTAAAGTTTACTGTGATTTCTATGGTCATTGCAGTCCATTTAGTAGCTGTGACAAAAAAGGTTCTCCAGTTTATTGCAAATGTTTGACAGGTTTCCAGCCAAAAGTTCAGCAAGAGTGGCATATGACGAATTGGACCAGTGACACTTGTGTGAGGCAAAAGGCACTAACATGCGACAAGGGTGATGGGTTTTTGAAGATTGAAACTATCAAATTACCAGATCATTCGTATCTAGTGGAAAATATGAGTGCCAATGATTGTGAATCAAGATGCCTGCAAAATTGCTCCTGCACAGCTTATGCACTTGTCAATGCAAGTCAAGGAAACTCAGTTAACTGCCTGAGCTGGTATGGGGACTTGATGGATATTGTACATGACATTGAAGGGCAAATTCTTTACTTTCGTGTTCATGACAGAGAACTTGGTATGATCATATAATTTCAACTAGTTTTAACTTTCTCAACATCTGCATTGAGCCTAATGGATTAGGACTAATTGTCCCCTTTAGTGAATTTCAATAACAACTAATCTACCTTTACTTTTATACGCAGTTGAAAATGATGGAAGTAGTGATAACTTTTCCAGTAGACGCAAGCGCTCTATTATAATTCTAGTAGCAGTAATTTCTTTAGGGGTTCTTACTGTTCTATCTGGCTATTTCAGCTGGAGAAAAAGATTTGGAAAACAAGGTGTCTTTCCATACCTTTCTTCATCAAATAGATAATGATTATTGTTGGCTGTCCTGGTTTACTCTGTAGCTTAACATTAGTTGATACCTGACAGGGATAATTGAAGAGAGTTTTACTGGGACCAGCACCACCATTGGAGGAGAAGCTGTTAATGGTGACACGGAGCTGAACATATTTAGCTTGAACAGAATACAGGCTGCCACAAATTACTTCTCTGAAGATAATAAACTGGGAGAGGGTGGTTTTGGCACTGTTTATAAGGTTTTATTCCACTTTTAGGAAATGCTGCTTCCAACTTTTCAAATTTAGTTGATTTCAGTTACTTTCTCTTTTCAGATGATGTGATTGGTTTTGTTGAGCATTTGCTCTGTAGGGAGATTTGGCAATTCAAGAAGTTGCAATAAAAAGGCTTTCTAAGAAATCTGGACAAGGACTAGAAGAGTTCATGAATGAGTCGAAACTTATTTCTAAGCTCCAACACACTAATCTCGTGAGACTCTTAGGTTGCTGTGCTGAAGGGGAGGAGAGAATATTGGTGTACGAATACATGCGGAATCGAAGCCTGGATAAGTTTTTGTTTGGTAAACTTCGTTCTCTCCTCTGAACTCCTAAAATATGTAGCCATCCTTGTCTGAACATCGTCAATAGCTTGAACACTTACCAAATTGCATTACATTAGGTTTGTTCTACCATAATCACATTGTCAGCTAATGATTTCTTCTATCAGATCCTTCTGAAAAGGCAAACCTTAATTGGAGCAAACGTTTTCGAATCATCGAGGGCATTGCTCAAGGTCTACTTTACCTTCACAAGTACTCTAGATTGAAAGTGATCCACAGGGACTTAAAGGCAAGTAACATATTACTGGATGATGCAATGAATCCTAAGATTTCAGATTTTGGATTGGCAAGGATGTTTGGATCTGACCAAACCGAAGCAGATACCAAACGGGTGGTTGGTACTTAGTAAGTTTAAATACCCCACATATACTTCTATTGGCATCAACCTGATTCTACTGATATTCTAATTTTCTGCCATTACTAATTCATATACTTCTGCAGTGGCTACATGTCACCTGAATATGCACAATATGGAAAATTCTCAGAAAAATCAGATATCTTCAGCTTTGGAGTTTTGCTATTAGAGATTGTGACCGGTAAGAGAAATGCTGAATTTTTTCGCGACGATCTTCCTCTGACCCTTCAAGGATGGGTAAGTTGAAAAAATAAAAGAAAAAAGAAACCTTTTCTTCTGTGTTATCTCCATATAATAGTTGATTACTAGTAAAACAAGACATTAATGTATTTAAAATGCTTCTCAGGCATGGGAATTGTGGAATGAAGCTAGAGGACTAGACCTTATTGATCCATCGATAAAGGACTCATGTGAAAGTCCTGACAGAATTTTCAGGTGCATCCATGTAGGGCTTTTGTGTGTTCAGGAATCTCCAGCTGATAGACCTCCGATGCCATTAGTGGTTCAGATGTTGAGCAATGACAATGCATCACTTCCTTCTCCAAAAGAACCTGCATTCTCTAGTCTTAGTCGTCGGAGATCTAGCAATTTTGTTGCCTTTCACAACACATCAACTATATATTCTAACAACGAATTGACAATTAGCCTGCCTGAGGCTCGATAAGACTTTCCAGGTTCTTCAGTTCACTTGACATGTTTGTACTTTGAAATTCATCAATATTTCAAGTATCAAAATTTACTGGCTCATATTGCTTCACATCCAACTTGAGATCTTATTGCAGCTGTGACCAGAAAAATATTAGAAATATCAACTGCATCAAAGAAAACAAATAGTGAATTTAAAAAATAAACACATCATCAGCTTCAAACCACTATCAGAAAATTGGAAAACCCTGACAGGGTAATCTTTTGATGTCTAGGAAAACATTCTGTTAGTATCTGACTTGTCAATGAAATTGTTGAAGGTAATATGTTATCGGCAAGTTTCTCGTCAGGGATTTACATTCCATCAGCATTTCTGTTGGCAACTTCCAACTCCGATAAAAAATGCGGATGAAATATCGACACCTTAAATGCCAAAAGAACTGTCCATCGTGAATTCCGTTGAAAATGCCAAAACCTTCTACAACTTTCCGAAGAAATTTGTGCGAACATTGCCAATGAAATGGTTGATGGAATCCCATGTCCATCACATATTTCTTTTTTATCGTTTAGTTGTTATAATTTTAAATTCACCCTAAAATCACAATAACAACAACAACAAAAATGCATCTCCATAACAAAAACTTTATAATACAAGTTTCTCCATTCATGTAAATATTCCATACACAAATATTTTTTAAACAAGACATAAACTCCTAAAAAAATAGAGGTTGAGGGAGAGGAAAGTATCCTGAACCAGAAGGTCCACAGAGAGGGAGTCAAATGTAAAGCCATATATACATGTAATTTTTTCCAATACCTCTTATTTTCTTATTCAAGTTGTGCTCTTATTTTTTCTCTCTCCAAATTGGGTAATTGTACTTCCAGTTGTTCCTGAACCAATTTTTGGACCAACTGATCAACATCTGGTGATTTCTAGCGTAGGTTGAAATGTGGTGTGGTTTGCCTCTTGTTGAAACATAATGGTCTGCTCTTATTTATTAGGTTGTTGCTATAAACATAATACAATATATAATTTTTGAATCCCAGATCATAAGCACTTTTTAAAACCTTCTGCCACAAAATCTGGAAACAATGCTCCATGATGTACCCCAGTTTATAATTTTTTCATATTGCTATGTCATTATAGTCGACTCTATTAATTGCTTCGTTGCAGGCATCATACCACACATCATGTAACATGATACATAAATTTGTTAAACAGAAATAAGATAAGGAAATAAAAGAATAAAAAAGTTTACAATAATATAATTTTCTTTTTTATTGATACGTACCTGGTAGCACCGTGGTTTTCGTATGCTTTCTTGACCAACATCTGGTTACTATTGTCCCAACAAAAAAATTTATATTAAATTCATACGTTAATTACTTTTCAAAATTTAAATAATTATTAACTTAAATTGGAGATCATTTATCTAACATTAATTTTTTTCCCATCAAGCTTAATTATACCTTATTCATCCATTTAGAATGCTCATGAAGTTGATTCTGTTGAAACAATAGTTCTTCGAACAATAATTTAATCATAGATGGGATCGAATAGGCAACTTCGAACAATAGCAGTTGACTCTATTGATATTTTCTTACAAAAAAGATAGGTATTCTTGGTTAAATCAGAACTAGCTTAGTGTATGAAGAGAAAATCCCACCTTCCCTAGTTCAAGTATAGAATCACTTTGACTCTTTTCCACGATCTTCAGGTTGATATTTTCTTCTCTAGTTTCCTTCAGATCCATTCTCAGCTGAAATGTCCTTCAAGGTGGAATTTGCTTTTCTTTAGTTCTTCCGTCTCTGCCTTCAGTTTTTCCACCTCTTCCTGCAAATTAGATAGGAAAAGAAATGAATATGAGTTATGTACGAGGAAAGAAAAATAAAGAAAATCACCACAAAGCAGTACTAGAGAGGGGTAATATTTGGCTGGCTACTTACCTTCTTTTTCTCACGTTGATCTTTGCTTCTCTCCGCTGCGCTTTTCTTCCCAGCTCGGGGCCGCTTTGTTGATCTCCGGTGTGATTTTCTTCCGCTTATGCCCAGAGCCTGCGTGTTTGAACGTGTATGCATGAGCTGCTTTGGGGCAGGCATGCATGAATACTATTACAGTTAACTTTTTTCCTTCTTTTTTCAATTGTATTCCTGATTTAATCCCTAACTTAGGTTATCTGTATAAATTGTTAATTTTCCTATAAAAATGGTCCACTAACCTTGTTTTTGGTATCTGTTTGACTTGGAATTATAATTGAAAAAATAGCTAATAAACCAATTACAATGATATTATAATTAGCTTAGGTCACCAATACAAATCAAAACGGTCATGCAACATTGTGGACCATTCATCATTTATGGTTTTGATTTTTGATGATAATAAAATATATAATTAATAAAATCTAAATATATGTTTATGTTTATGTTTTACATTGCTGACTTAAATATCAAACAAGCATAAAAGATCGAGTTTATGACTTTATATGTTTGTATTGATACGAAGGAAGAATGGCAGAGGTAAGTTATGTTTTGACTTGACCAATGATTTTATATGAATAAGTAAATTTTATGATTGTGGATATATTACCTGTTGTTGTTACTGATATTATCTTGTGCAAGAAATTTAAGATATACAAATTGTTTATGAGTTTAACATGTGAGATTAGCTCAAGTATAATGAAGCAACCAAATTAAGTTATTTAAAGAATCATTAAAGATCATTGGAAAAGATCTCTCTATATATATATATATATAAAAAAAAACAATGAAAGAGCAAGTGAAGTGTTATCATTTTTCAAAGAGTCATGATATCAAATTCTTATCCTCTTAATTATTTGTGATAAGTAATCATTGAAAAGAGGTCTATAATATTTAATTATGTGTTTTCATATACTAATCTTGATCATATTTTTGTGAAATAAATAATTGAAAAAATTACTAATGTTATAATGTTTGTTTTGAAATAAGTAATCATTGAAAAGAGGTTTATTTTGTTAAGATTTTTTTGATGATATTAATAATGTTATAATCAAGATTACAATGATGATATTAATTTTTTTATGGCCTCTGAGCCAAAATCTTGGCCAACAAGCTGTAAAATTAATTCGATGCGGATGCGGCCAGGTTACTGGAACAAGAAGAGAGGTGTTTGAAGGAGACTTTTTAACTCCTATTGTAGACACGTTTACGTTTTCAATTAAAAATATTGTATTTATACATGCGATTTGTTTTAAGATTGGTACGTAGAAAGTGTGGATGCCAGCTGTTTTAATTTGGTAGTAAAATGGCCTTGAGTTATTTAATATATATTGTTTTTAATTTTTAAGTTTTTAATACTTATGATTTGTCAATTAACTATATCTCTATTTTACTTCGTAAGCATGTTATAATTAATGGATTGAGAACACTTGAATTCACTCATAAATAATTTATCATGTGCAAGACATAATTCATTTTATATTTAGCGCACACACTTTTCTAAATGTTTTCCTATTCGAGTGGTAAAATTCAATTTTGTCCTTACAAATTCATCAACATTATACTTTTATCCTTAAATTCTTAATTTTCAAATATTACCCTTCCACTTTTCAAAAAGTTTTCATGAAACTTCTAACCATGAAATGACAAACTTGTTTTTATTTGGATGTTTAGGATCTTTAAGTGTTTTTTTTGTGAGATATAGTGAAGCATATATGAGGAATCGGGGGGGATCAGAGAAAAGTAAGAAATATAAAGGAAGTCAAGAGCAAGCTTTTTGTTATTTATTAAGGGGAAGAATAGAAAGTTAGAAGAAGTATAGGGATAATTAATATTAGGAAATTATTAAACTATATAGGGGTAGGACTTAGGAGTGCAGCTACTTCATGAAGCACTATTTTATTGAATCCTTCGATATATATCGAACGATTTGCTTTAGAAATCGATTGATCCGTTGGCCGGCTGTTTCATGGCCTTGCCCAAATGGGATTATTTATCAGCTGTAGCCTCTCCCTCCCTCTCCAGAAAAAAAGAAAAAAAAAACACTGAAATTGCATATCTTCAGGAGGTTCGAAGATGGCGGGGAATTTAGGGAAGAAGATTTCCAGTTCGGTTCAGGGTGTTCAAGATCCAAGTACCATCGGTAAGTCAAATAATTGTTGTTATATTTAGTAGTTTTCATTTTATAAACCATTTAATCTTTCATAATTTTCACACTATATTATAAGAAAAAACACTGAAATTGTATATCTTCAGGACGTTCGAAGCTGGCAGGGAATTTGGAGAAGGAGGATCCCAGTTCGGTTCAGGATGTTCAAGATCCAAGTGTCACCGGTAAGTCAAATAATTGTGGTCATATTTAGTAGTTTTGATTTTATAAACCATTTAATATTTCATAATTTCGATACTATATTATAAGACTATTCAATCTTTTGGATTTTTACTTCACCTATTTAAAATCTCTTGGAGTTGAATGATATATGTTCTCGTGTTTTTTGTTTGGCTAAATACATAGATGCATGGTTAGATCTAGTTAGATGGATGAATATATGATAAGGAAATGTTTTAAGCATCCGATCTGTTGAATCTCTCACTGTTTCAGCTCAAGCTAAGTTCTATATAATTATGCCTGGGTTTCATGCGAAACCCATTTGTTGCCTTTTGACTAGCTCTGCAAACCCAAACAAAGTCCTTGAATTGGCTAATCCGCTTGATTCAATTAGATAATTAATTCATCGATCCAAGTCCGGATGAAAAAGGGAGGAAGCCCGTTTGATTTTGCAACAATGGGTGGATGATTGATGTTCACTTAGAGAGGATATTAATTTGAGATTAATAAATTCAACTTGGGGTTTGTGGAGATTCAAAGACATGATTCAAAATTGAGGGTTCTTCCCATGCTTCAATTTGAGATTGTTTTAAGGATTTTGAAGAGAGAATTGTATTTGGAGGAGAGGAAATTTTAATTTGTTTTTTGTTTGACTTTTTAAAATATAGGATAGCTTGGTTTTTTATCCAATTTAAAAATTTATATTAATCAAGAATAAAAAGTTTAATTTTTAAAACTCGGTAGGCAAATATAACTTCAACCAAACTATAGAATGTTATAAATAATTTTTTTAATTATTTAATTAACAAAAATACAATTAAGATTAACACATAACTAAATATCATATTCCTCTTTTATCTCTTTTTAATAAGCACATATCACAAATAATTAAGAAGATAAGAATATGGTAGCATGACTCTTTGAAAAATGATAAAACCTCATTTGCTGTACACAATATTATATTTCTCTCTAGTAAGACTAAGGTTGTCAATTATGTTCCGTTCCGCCCGGAATGGCCGAAACATTTCATACCAATTCAAAAAACGGAACAAAACTAAATAAATTTCATCTCATTTTAAATCTCGGTCTGTTCCGGATTTTTCGTCTAAATTCCGCCCGAAACGTTCCGGTTTCATTCCACATGTTCCGTTCCGCTCTTGAAAAGCCATTGAATCAAATTGAACCTTGCTCAATTTCATTAATTAAACCACCCGATTATAAAAAAGCACTTTTTCATTACTATTTTCAATAGCAATGATATTAATAATAATATTGAAATTTATTATTACTATTTTTATTAACAATGATATAATTTTTTTAAAATTAGATTTATCACTAATATATATGGTTTATATTCATGTTGTTTTTTTTCATGTTTATACTTTGTAGGAATTTGAGTAAAACAAGGGATGCTTTAGATTCCATTAACCACTTGATAACATTGACCTAACTTTATATTTAAAATATTTTTGTTAAAACATTTTACTTTCATAATATTTTGATATTTTGTTTAAGTTGAATTACTTTAAGTTAAAGATCTATTTAATCTTGACTATTTAGAAATATTTTAAATTTTGAAATTATATTTGTTTGATATTGTATTTGTATTGCATAATTTATAATTAATTTATCTTAAATTTGAATTATGTTTGTTGAATATATATATAAACAGTACAACCCCGAAACAGCACGCCGAAACACTTCGAAACTAAAACATTTCATTCTAATAAAAAAAATAAAACATGTACCGAAACGGAATTGACAACCTTTAGTAAAACATGTTTTGAGTACTAGCACGATGTATTTGTTGTATGACCGTTTTGATTTATATTGGTGACCTAAGCTAATTATAATATCATTGTAATTGGTTTATTAGCTATTTTTTAATTATAATTCCAAGTCAAGCAGATACTAAAAACAAGGTTAGTGGACCATTTTTATAGGAAAACAAATTATACAAATAACCTAAGTTAGGGATTAAATCAGGAATACAATTGAAAAGGAAGGAAAAAAGGTTAACTGTAATAGTATTCATGTATGCCTGCCCCCAAAAGCAGCTCATGCATACACGTTCAAACACGCAGGCTCTGGTCTTAAGAGGCCCCGAGCTGGGAAGAAAAGCGCAGCGGAGAGAAGCAAAGATCAACGTGAGAAAAAGAAGGTAAGTAGCCAGCCAAATATTACCCCTCTCTAGTACTCCTTTGTGGTGATTTTCTTTATTTTTGACTTTCCTCGTACATAACTCATATTCATTTCTTTTCCTATCTAATTTGCAGGAAGAGGTGGAAAAACTGAAGGCAGAGAATGAAAAATTGAAGGCAGAGATGGAAAAACTTAAGGAAAGCAAAGTCCACGCTGATGGACAAGCATTTCAGTTGAGAATGGATCTGAAGGAAACTAAAGAAGAAGAAGAGGTGGAAAAATTGAAGGCAAAGACGGACGAACTTGAGAAAAGCAATTCCCACCTTGAAGGACAAGCATTTCAGCTGAGAATGGATCTGAAGGAAACTAGAGAAGAAAATATCAACCTGAAGATCGTGGAAAAGAGTCAAAGTGATTCTATACTTGAAATAGGGAAGGTGGGATTTTCTCTTCATACACTATAGTCTATAAACTGATTTTTTCACAAAACTTAGGACGAGTATATATATATATCTAAAAATCATAATTCTATATCTAAAAATTGAAGGCAGAGATTGAAAAATTGAAGGCAGAGATGGAAAAACTTAAGGAAAGCAAAGTCCACGCTGATGGACAAGCATTTCAGTTGAGAATGGATCTGAAGGAAACTAAAGAAGAAGAAGAGGTGGAAAAATTGAAGGCAGAGATTGAAAAATTGAAGGCAGAGATGGAAAAACTTAAGGAAAGAAAATTCCACGCTGATGGACAAGCATTTCAGTTGAGAATGGATCTGAAGGAAACTAGAGAAGAAAATAGCAACCTGAAGATCGTGCAAAAGAGTCAAAGTGATTCTATACTTGAACTAGAGAAGGTGGTATTTTTTCTTCATAAACTGATCTTTTCACATAACTTAGGACGAGTATACTGTATACATATGTCTCTTGTGCCACACCGTGAAATGCTGTAACGATTCGATTTGGTTTAAATCTGGGAACCTTTTCATAGTAAATTATATTGAGTATACATTATTGATGAGTATACTTTTTTACTCTCATGCTTACAAATAGAAACTTTAACTAGAAAATTTACGTACATGATCTCTTTGAAAGCAGATGTCGATGATTAGTACACACTCCTCAAAAGAAGGCTAATTACATCTTGTCTCATATAATATCCATTAATTTCGTCAACACACTTTTGGCTGCAGTTGACTGCCTCAGTTAAGGAAAAGATGAATGCCTTAAAAGTGGAACATGCACAGGAGATTCATGCCTTGAAAGAGGAACATGAACGGCAGATGCGGGTGTGCACCTCGGGGTTCATAGACGTGGGAAATTGGCATACTGAGAACGCCGGAGAGATGGTAATGCAGCACTAAAAGCTCTCATTTCTTTATCTAAGTACATTCCATTATATAAAATCATTTGAGGGGATGCAGTAGTAAGTTCAAAAGAGTTGGGTCTCATCAACAGGTTTAAATTTCTGCATAGAGATGCTTATTAGAGTTTTCTTTTTTACTATGGTGTTGTGTATGTTTCAAACTTAGTTATGACCTAATATCAAATTAGGTTTTAATCCTTATACAGCAGTTGAAGTTTTTAAATTAAGATGATTTTTAAATATTCTTTTACAAAATCCAATCATTCTCTTTTTCTTCTTATTAATCTGTCATACTATCAATATTCTAACTGTTCTATGAACAATATTGCTCACAGAACAACCCCACGGAGACAGTACCTACCACTGCTCAGGCCACCACCTACTTCTTCAACGCTGACCACTTCGCATCCCCAATGGCCTAACTCAGCAAGACATATGTAGCAAGGGTAAACATTTTGAACTGCTAAACCCTTATTTTATATTTTCGAGCTTGGATTCAATAAGGCCTCAAAGTGTAGAGAGAGGCATGAATAATTGCAAGATGGACACCTTCTTTGCGAGACAATGTGGTATTTTATCATATGGGCTGGGCTCAGCCTATTGGATATTCTCTTTATTATGTAACCTTTTAGCTTGCCTCAGGTATTTCTTCCTTTGTTCTTGTTGGTTTTTTTCCCTAATATCAGTCAGGTCATGCATATCCAAAATTAATTAATTTCTTTACATCCCAAGTTATAAAACTTGACCCGAGTCTAGCAAAATCCGGGTAGCAAGCCCATTAAATTGATCTGGCTCATCCTCCAATTTTCTTTTAAAAGAGGATGAAAACAAAATTGTTTTAACCAATGTTTTTTTAAAAGAATATATGGATCGAAGACCTGGTTTTTATTGGATTAAGTTTGGTTAACTCAAGTTTTAAACCTAGTTAGCTTACTTGTTTTTTTTATTTGTTTTTCAGCTCAAATTAGTTTAAGTTAATCGAGTCCTAAATTAATTTAATAGATTAATCTAGATTTTACAACTATAATTTATATAGTTTTAAAGAGTAATTTTAATATTGCTTTTATATTAGTTTGGTACACATAAATTAAGAAATAAGCTTTGCAACCGCTTAGTTTCAAATCAGCTAGTTGAC
Organism: Populus tremula; assembly: GCA_964019445.1. Classification (NCBI taxonomy): domain Eukaryota; kingdom Viridiplantae; phylum Streptophyta; class Magnoliopsida; order Malpighiales; family Salicaceae; genus Populus; species Populus tremula. The sequence continues at coordinate 41,493 of CAXHTJ010000961.1, forward strand.
CTACTAAGTTAGTCTAGATTTTACAACTATAATTTATATAATTTTAAAGAGAAGTTTTAATATTGTTTTTATATTAAGTTGGTATACATTAAAAAAAAAAAACTTTGCAATAACTTATTTTCAAATAGTTAATCCAGATTTTACAACTATGATTTATATAATTTTAAACAGGAGTTTTAATAGTGCTTTTATATCAGGTTGGTATATATAACGAAATAAGCTTTTCAATAACTTAGGAGAGATCATCGCATTTTTATTGTATTTGCTCTTATATGACTATTCTTTCTCATGATTACGACTCTATTAGTCCCTACATTCTTCCATAATATTTAATTGAATCTCGTTTTCACAAAGTTAATTGTGTTCTTGAATGTCAATTATTTGCTTAATTATCTCTTCATTTGTTCTTAACATTAAATGAGAGCGTATCCAGGAAATGTTTGAAAGTGTTATAGCAATTACTTTTAAAAATATTTTTTATTTGAAAAAAAAATCGAACTAACTTTTTTTTTGTTCTTTTAAAATTAATTTTTGACATCATCACATCAAAACGATCCTAAAACATTAAAAAAATAATTTGAAAAAAATAATAATTAAATTTTAACAAAAAAAAAAAGGTTGAAACTCACTCAAAAACACTCTTTTAATCAAAAGATCAGCAATTTTAATTTTATCATCGTATTTCTATAGTTGGATTAAAGTTTTTTTTTATATATATAATAAAATAGTATATCAATATTTATTTTTTAAACCTAAAAAGCTTTCGTACAACACAACAGCAGGTTAGGTTTTCTACATCTTTTAGCAGAAGTACTTATTCATCAAGTAAACCGGACATTTTTTCCATTAATGGTTTGACAATCACACTAAAGGATGGCGTGTAGAAGATAATCTAGTAGGTTTTTTCTTCTGCTTTTAATTTCTGATAAAAAAAAATGATTAAATTTCCAGTGTGCTTTATGTGTTTATTTTTTTTCTTAAGATTCGTGACTTCGAGTGTTTTCATGGAATGAATTATTTCCCATTTCATTTATATTCCTGCTTGACCACACAATTATATCATTGATTTAGGATTTACTATACTAATATGTGTGCCCTGTTAAGTGGTCTTGGATCTATTTTCCCTTCAAAAGCTAGCTTATGAGACCCGTTTCATTTTAATTTGGTAGTAAAATGGCCTTGAGTTATTTAATATATATTGTTTTTAATTTTTAAGTTCTGATAATGTAATAGTTCTTTTTACTTCTGAATTCCAAGTTATTCTAACGATATCTATGTTAGTTCATAAGCATGTTATAATTAATGTATTGAGAGCACTTGAATTTACTCATAAATAATTTATCATGTGCAAAGCATAATTCATGTTATATTTAGCACACTTTTATAAATGTTTTCCTGTTTGAGTGGTAAAATTCAATTTTGTCCTAACAAATTCATCAACATTATTCAACTTTTATCCTTAAATTCTTAATTTTCAAGTATTACCCTTCAACTTCTCGAAAAGTTTCCGTGAATCTTCTAACCATTAAATGAAAAACTTGTTTTCATATATGAGGAATTGAGGGGGATCAGAGAAAAGTACGCAAAATAAAAAGGAAGTCAAGAGCAAGCTTTTTGTTATTTATTAAGGGGAAAATTAGAAAGTTATATAAGAAGTATAGGGATAATATTAGGAATTATTAAACTATGCTGTGTGGGGTACCGTCATCTATTGGTCTCGCTACTTTATGAAGCACTATATATTTGTGGACAGCATTAATTTTACTTAAAAGTGGTCCATTCTAATTTGTATTTCCGATTTGAATCTTCCGATATCGAACGTTTTTAGTTCAATTACTTTCGAAGTCCATTGATCCCTAGATCAATCGTTTCATTGCCTTGGGCAAATGGGATTATTTATCAAGCGCAGTCTCTGCCTCCCTCTCCAAAAAAAGAAAAACACACGGAAATTATATATCTTCAAAGTTTGAAGATGGCAGGGAATATGGTAAAGGGGGATTCCAGTTCGGTTCAGGATCTTCAAGATGCAAGTATCACCGGGAAGTCAAATAACTGTGGTTATATTTAGTAGTTTTGATTTTATAAACCATTTAATATTTCATAATTTCGGGACTATATTATAAGACTATATTATAAAATAATAAAATAAAAATAACCATTGAATCTTTCATGATTTTGAGACTTCACCTGTTTAAAATCGCTTGGAGTTGAATGATATATGTTCTCATTTTTTTTTTGTGGCTAAATATATATAGATGCATGGTTAGATCTAGTTGGATGGATGAAATATATAATAAGGAAATGTTTTAAGCATCCGATCTGTTGAATAATATTTGATTTCTCTCACTGTTTCAGCTCAAGCTAAGTTCTTTAGGCCTGGGTTTCACGCGATTCTATTTTGTACTCTTTTTAAGGGTTTTTTTTTTTTGAGATTTTCTTCTTTGTTAAAAAAGAAACAAAAGACTGTAACATTTTTAATGTTATTTTCTTTTCTATGAAATACTGACTTTTATTGAACAAAAGAGTATCGGAGCCGACAAGAGAATGACTGAGCGGTGGAGAAGACAAGTAATACAAAAATGTTAAAGCAATTTTTGTTGTCAAAACTTTATTAGCCATGAAAAAACCTTTGAATTTGGCACCCAACCTTTAACTAATGAAAAACTTTGTGTATATCTTTTTTTATGATATCTTTGGTTTCCTTTTACATAGTATAAAAGATGATGTAGGAAATAAATACTAGGATAATCATTCAAAAGAGAGCTGAATACAATAATACACACTTATAATAAAGATTAATAAATATTTTACTTACAATTTTTTAAATAAAAAAATCCAAGAAGTTCATGGAAAAGCTACATAGGAGCCTTAACAATGACATTTAGCTGATCATAATCAGATTTTAACAAACCAAAATTTCTATAAAATTCATCCTATATATATATATATATATATATATAAAGGTATAAGAAAGAAACTCTATTTAGATTGAATTTCTCATTCCTTGACAAACTTGAAAGTGCTAGGTGAACTTAAAAGATGGTGAATTAGGTTTCAGTTAATTTTTTTTCTTAATTTAAAACAATATATACATAACATATGCACTAATTCAATCAACGCGTCAAGATATTTACAATACATAATGAGAGTGTGCACAAGTATTTTTATACATGCTCATATTTTTTTAACCACCATTCAAAAGTTTCACTAAAACTCTTGCGGTCTATTTTATGGGTAAGACTAATCCTTAAATATTATCTTCTTCATAGGTTAAAGTTTGAAACCTTTTCCAATCCTTTCATAAGTTCATGATCTAACTTAATCCTTTCACGTAGGCTGAAAATAAAACCTATTATCTAATCTTTTTTATTGATATATGATTAACTTGCCCTTCCTCACCAATACTTATAAATGGACAAGTATCAAACCACTTAAATACCCTTTAAAAGGTTTTCCCAAGTGTTTTATGTATTATTTATACTTTTCACAATATTATTCTCTTAATAAAATTAAATGAAATACAAATGAAGTATATGGACGAATTTTGTTAGTAAGACTTTAACCTTGTTTTTTGATTAAACAAGAGTAAATTTAAGGTTGTTCGAGGTTGTTTAAGAGTGAGAATAAGATTAAAATCTTACCTGGAATGTTCTTGAACATTTTGCTAAAGTGCGGAATATTTATAGAGCTAAAAAATCAAACTAGATATTAGGAATAATTTTAAAAATATTTCTACCCTTTAAAAAATCAAATAAGCCATTGTTGGAATTGATTAGATCATTTTAAAGTTACTAGAAAAGTTTCGAAAATTTTAGGAATCAACTAAATTGTTTTACAACAATGATCAAATTGTTTTGAGAAATGGCAAGTCATTTCTCAAAACCTTAGACCAATTTAGGTGGGGTAATATTTATCTTGTTTTGGGTGTTTTGATCTTTTTTTAAAAAAAAAAATTATTAGGCACTTTTAGGTTTGTTTGGGTTTTGTAGGTGTGGAAACAAATTTATAAATAAATTAAATAATATTTGGCAAACTCTTAGTACAAGATCTTGATCATCAAAGTCGAAAACCATTATTGCATCAAGTTTTTTGTTCTTGAACTTCATATGTCCATACCTTGCTTATTTGATGATTTCCTTGAATGAATCTAATCTTCACAAAGCTTATACAACATACAAATGCAAGTAATGTGTGTTTTCATTTTCGTTAAGTAAAGCTACTTACTCTAACTTTTATGGATGTCTTGACCTTGTATTTAATCAACATTTAACTTAAACATTAATGCATGTTTCATACAAGCATATCACATATGCATTCAAATAAACATATGATTATTACATCATTTAAAAACATAATGATCCAAGTATGATATTGAATCTTTAAACATATAGGATAAAAAAAGTTAACTTTTAAGTTTAAAACAAATGATTTTTTTTATTATAATACAAGTTATATTTTTAGTTTAAGACAAGTTAATTTTTAAATGTAAAATAAGTTATGTACAACTTCTTATAAGTATTACTTAACTTAATTGGAAAATGACAAGGAACTTTTAGTATAATAAAATGAACAAAATCAAGTTAATAAAAATTGATACAACTCGTCAATCATATCAACTTACACATGAATTCATATAAGCAAAAAATTCAATTCATGACAACATATATATCTCCTCTCATTTAATATATTATATGCAATGATGATATAAATATAATGCTACAAAACATATATCAAGTATATTTTATCATTAAAAAACATCTAATAACAAAAGATCAACCAAATCATAATATTTAGGACAAATTACCCCAAACATCTTATAATTTGATTGAAAGTGCACTTGTCTATCAAGTTTTGAAAAATTACACTTTGGAACCTAAATTTTGTTATGTGCTTCACAATTTACATCTTATACCTAGCATGCCTCAACAAAGTCAACAAAAACTATCTGATTATCTTTACTTTTTTTTTTTCATTTAATGATAAAAAACTTTTATATTAAATATTATAAATTTGCCATTAGATAAAAAACTCTGGTGATCTTTTTCCACCCATAAACACCAAACATAGCCATCACTTCCCTTTTTTTTTTCTTTTTTTTTTATTCCTCACAGCTAAACAAGTCCTTACAAGACCCATGTTATTGTTTATTTTCCTATAAATCGACCAACCACTATTGTTAATAGTAATATCTCTCCAAAATATATAGTCAACAACCCCAACACTGGCCACCACGCCGATCAACCATTATCATCAACAACCAATCTGATTTACAAAAGAACCACTCGATTTGTCAGATTATCTCATTAAGAACTTGTCCTTATTATTTGCTTAAAATTACAAACAAAAGTTCAACAGTCATCAAGAACCACTCTCATCAAGGAACAAAAATCAATACCATTTTATCCCTTCCCAGTTCTTTCTTCAAAAACCCCAACTCATCCACTCTGGAAGTTTAAAAGCCATCACCATTTTTGTTAATGGTGCTGAAAGAGTATTTCCAATCTCATTTCCAATCCATAAACTACTAAATTCTCACTCAAACCTATCTCATAGCCCATCTATCGAGGTTTGCTTCTCTTGATGGAACAACACTAACACTAAGAAATTGAAAACGATATTCGTTGCCATTGTTGTTTCACTTTTAAATTACTATTATGACCTTAATAATGCCATTGAAAAAGACAATTTTCTTTTAAAATCCACCAGCACACCTTCACCTCCCTCAATAATAAATCTACCCTTGTAAAAAAAATCCACATCCAAAACCAAATCCATCTTCTCCAAAAAGATTTTGGGATGAAAACCCATTTGTTCCCTTGACTAGCTCTTCGAACCTGAACAAAGGCCTTGAATTGCCTAATCCCTTTGATTCAATTAGATAATACCTCAATCCAGGTCCGAATAAAAAGGGAGGAAGCCCGATTGAATTTGCAATAAGAGGTGGATAATAGTAAACTGATTGATATTGGATTTCTAGGGTGTATATGCATTTAGAGAGGATATTAATTTGAGATTAATAAATTCAACTTGAGATTTATGGAGATTCAAAGAGATGATCGAAAACTTAAGGGCTCTTCCCAAGTTTAATTCAATTTGAGATTTTTTTAGGGTTTTTGAATAGAGAAATCATGTTTGGAGGAGATGAAATTTTAATTTGTCTTTTGTTTGACTTTCTAATGTATTACATGTAAGGGTAGCTTGGCTTTTTGTTCAATTTAAAAATTTGTGTTAATCAAGGATGCAAAACGTAATTCTTCAAAATTTAGTAGGCAAATGTAACTTTAACCGGACTATAAAATACTAGAGGTAATTTTTCATCTTTGATAATTCTTTAAAGAAACTTGATTTGATTGCTTCATTTCAAAAACTTTATGCATATCTTAAATTCCTTGCACAAGATAACATTAGTAACACCAGGCAATATTTCCACAGTCACAAAATTCACTTATTCATGTAAAATCATTAGTCAAGTCAAAACATAACTTACCTATACCATTCTTCCAGCATATCAATACAAACATATAAAGTCATAAACTCAATCTTTTATGCTTGTTTGATATTTAAGTCATCAATGTAAAACATAAACATAAATATGTATTTAGACATTAATTATTAATTACATATTTAGTTATCATCAAAACCATAAATGATTATTGTGCATCTAGACTAACAAATTTCCGATTCAATTTCCTTATTGCTCCTCTAGCATCCAATGTTAAATTGCAATTTTTTCTTCAGTAAAATATGAAATGGAATGTGGTCCCCAATATTATATGCTGTCACAATATTATATTTCTCTCTAGTGAAATATGTTTTCAGTACTAGTACGATGTATTTGTTGTATGACCGTTTTGATTTATATTGGTGACCTAAGCTAATTATAATATCATTGTAATTGGTTTATTAGCTATTTTTTCAATTATAATTGCAAGTCAAACAGATACAAAAAACAAGGTTAGTGGACCCTTTTTATAGGAAAAAAAATTATACAAATAACCTAAGTTAGGGATTAAATCAGGAATACAATTGAAAAAGAAGGAAAAAAGTTAACTGTAATAGTATTCATGTATGCCTGCCCCCAAGCAGCTCATGCATACAAGTTCAAACACGCAGGCTCTGGTCTTAAGCGGCGCCGAGGTTCTGGTCAACAAGCATCATCTAGAGCTGGGAGAAACCCAAACAGGATATCGACAGAGATTACCGTGAGAAAAAGAAGGTAAGTAGACAGCCAAATATTACTCCTTTGTGGTGACTTTCTTTCTTTCTTTCCCTCATACAGAACTCATGTTCATTTCTTTTCCCATCTAATTTGTAGCAAGAGGTGGAAAAATTGAAGGCAGAGACGGAAGAACTTAAGAAAGGCAAATGTCACCTTGAAGGACAAGCATTTATTTTGGAAAAGCTTCTGAAGGAAAGTAGAGAAGAAAATACCAAACTGAAGATGGAGCTAAAGCTTCAAAGTGATTCTATAAATAAACTAGAGGTGGGATTTTCTCTTCGTACACTATAAATGATCTTTTCACGTAACTTAGGACGAGTATATATGTCTCTTATGCCACACCGTGAAATGCTGTAACGATTCGATTTGGTTTAAATCTGGGAACCTTTGCATAGTAAATTATATTAGTATACATTATTGATGAGTAAACTTTATGACTCTCATGCTTACAAACATAAACTTTAATTAGAAAATTTGCGTACATGATCTCTTTGGAAGCAGATGTAGATGAATAATACTCACTCCTCAATAGAAGGCTTACATCTTGTCTCTTATGATATCCATTAATTTCGTCAACACACTTTTTGCAGGAGCTGATTGCCTGAGGTGAAAAGATTAATGCCTTAAAAAGGGAACATGCACAGGAGAGTCATGCCTTGTGTCGCACCCCCAAAAAAAATCCGAAGCGAAGCGCGGCATCGGCTGGCGATTTTTCGCTGTTGTTGTGTTTGCTTTGAATTCGTTCGTGGGAGTCGCCACCTAGTAATTTATTAAGGGCTACTAGGAAACCTGATGTACTGGTCTTGTCAGAGATTGCGGGTAAGGGACTGGTTGTGGTTAGGGAAGGTATTAGCACCCCTAACACACCCTACCTGAGGTAAGCTGCTTTGTATTCTGATGTGATTTGAAAATTTAAAATATTAATTAAATTTTAAGGCTTGAATAAATCAGTTATTAAATCCCCGAATATATGTAGAAACTTGTTCTCACATTTTCGTGAAAAATACAACTTGATTTTATTTGTCCTTGAGATATTTAACCATATTTAAATTAACAATTAAATCTTTTTGTCCTTTTTTTTTATAATTCAATAACATAAATAAATAAATAAAAAATACAAACACACACAAATTTCTTTTTATTATTTTTTTGTTTCTTTTCTTTTCTTTTCCTTTCTTTTCTTTTACATCCACCATACAAATAAAAACAAAAAAAACAATGCTAAATAAAAATATTACATTTCAAAAATTACAAAATAAAAACCCAAAAATCTACAGTAACTGCAGGGGAAGGCCCGGAACAGCGTTGGAAGGCTCCTGGGTGCTGTAAACAGTGGCGGCGCGTGGGTTAACGCGCCACCGCCACTGGCGGCGCGTGAATCCACGCGCCACCGCGGAAATAAAACGAGCAGCCGGTGGATCCGGCTCGCCTCTGTTTCCTCTTCCTTCTTCGCCGGCGGGGAAACCCACCGTCACCTGCAAACGCACAAAAAAGCAAACCACAACAGTTGATTTTAATTTTTCTGTCCTTTACAGATCTGCGTTTTTTTTTATCTTCTTCTCCGTTTCGGCTCGGCTTGCCTCTGGTTGCAGGTCCGGTTGAGGAGCGTTCGGTGGCGGTGCTGTGGTGGTGGCTGGCGATCTGTGGACGGCGCTGCTGGGGTTGCTGTTGTGGTCGCCTTCGGTGCTGCCTGGGGGCAGATCCGTGGTGGTCTGAGAAGATGATGAGGGCTGCTCGGTGGTGGAGGAGGAGCTGGATGAAGACGGTGGACGAATCTGGCGGTGGCTGGCTTCGGTGGGTGTCTCTGCTGGTGCTGTTGCTGAGGGAAGAAGGAGCGGCCGAGAGGGAGAGAGTTCTGGTGACCGGCGGCTGTGGGGGGAGAGGCAGAGGTGGAAGGTCCAGTGGTGGTGGCTCCGGCGTGCTGGGGAGAGTCTGAAAAATGGCAGGGACGGCCGGTGTGTAGAAGAAAAATAATCCGGGGGAGGAGTTTGGGCTGAAAGGGAAGAAGAGAAAAAAAATGAGCGGCTGTTTTTTTTGGGGGGGGGAAGGGGCTGTTTGGCTGGTTTCGAAAGAGAGAAAAAAAATGTAGGGAGCGGCTGGAAAAATTAAAACCAGAGGGGGGGAAAAGATGGTGGAACCGGCTGAAGAGAAAACCAAAAAATGTGGGGGGCGGCTGCTCTTTTTAGAAAAATGGGAGAAGATAGGTTTAGGGTTTTTGCATTTTTTTTTGAATCTGTCAAAATTGCCCCCCCCTTGCAAGTGTTGGGAAACCAGTATTTATAGGCAAAAAAATTGCCAAGTTTTCAAAATTGGTCCCTTAACTTTCTTTTTTTGTAAAATTTGACTTTTCTTGTTTTTTTGTATATTTTTTGAAAACGAGCAATATCAACGTCGACTCAAATACGGAAAATCAATTATTTTAAAAATGACGCGTGAAAAGTCGAACGCGTTCGAAAGACCCTTAAAAATTTAAATTCTTTTTCAGACGACGTTGAAAATGCTAAAATGACGAAAATATATTAAAAAACATATTTTTTTGGATTTTCTTTGTTTTTCTCTATTTTTGGATTTTTTTGAAAATATATAAAAAATATGGGTCAAAAATTAGGTAGCAACATCCGGTACCTTCAGCATCAAGCTCATCGGCCGTGAAGTAGAGGTAATTAGTTGCATGGATGCTCCCCACTATATGCTCCATGGTTTTATGTTCAATATCTTGGGGCACATATGCTTCATTCAATACCTTTTGCAAGGCATTTCGATGCGGCTCAAAGCTGAGTATCAAGGACATAAGGGAGATCCTAGCTGGAGTCTTTTTTAGTTGATCCACTATGCAATATTCGCTATGCTTGATCAACTTCAAAAGTTTATTCGACTCCTCTTCCGTTACCGGCTTATTAACTTCTGGTGCTTTGTCCAGATCTACCACTTCTTTACCCTTTTCCTTCCTCCACTCTTTAGGCGTAAAGCAACGACCACTCCTAGTCAAATCACTTATCTCAGTCTGGAACAAAGGAAGAGGAGCTCGAACGTTGGAGGCATACCCATAATTATACGGCATGGCATTGTGATTCTCTTTTATGCAGGACGGTTTAACCAAGATCAGCCTTGGGGGCCCATTAGCAGTCTATTGGACCCTGCATACTCCTGCCATCTCATCTTGACCTTCCATCATCCTCACCTCACACCTGCTCTCCATGGGTTCAATCCTCAGTTGTCCCATTCTCAACATTTTTGCGATCTTTTCGCAAAACTCGGCGCAATCCTCAATATGATGTCCATCTCTTCTATGGAAATCACAGTAATCGCATCCCTCCAAACGGCTTTCCCCATTTGTCTCTAAAAATCCTGTTTTTACCAACATGTCATACAACTTCTTCATGGATACCTTCAATGTCTTGCATTGATTTCCCACTTCGATCATGCCTATTCCACCACTATTTGGGGCATGCTTAGGCAATGGGTTTGAATTAACATTGGGCTTGTCTTCGAAGGATACCCATCCCATCCTAATAAGCTCCAATAACCTCTTCTTGAAGGCATAGCAGGTTTCAATCCCATGCCCAGGATTACCCCCATGGTACTCGCAAGTCAACTCAGGCTTGTACCAAATTGGGAATGGTGGTTGTAGTGGTAGTGTAGGGATAAGAGCTATTTGTCCAATGCTCAACAGTTTGGCATACATGTCCTTCAATGGCATGGGTAATGGCGGCAGTTGTTCTGAAGTGTATCTTGGGTGGGGTCTTTGGTAGTGATTTTGGTAGTTTGGCTGGTTATTTATTCGGTTAGGTGAAAAAGGTTGGTTAAAGTTTATGCGTGAGAATTGAGAGGTAGGTGCTTGTGGACTATGGAAATTTACTTTTTTGCCTTTGTACCCGCCTTCCAAATTGTTAACGTCACCTTCTCTTTTCCTTCCAATAAAACCTTTCTTCTCTAAAGGCTCCGCTATGCGCCCAGCTTTAATTCCTTGCTCTATTCTTTCGCCACACGTACAACATCATAGAAATGTTGAGATGAGCTACCCATTAAATGCTCATAGTAGGGTGCCTTGAATGTATTGGCGAACAAAGTCACCATCTCCGTTTCTATCAAAGGGGGTTGCACATGCGTGGCCTCGTCCCTCCATCTTTGCGCATAAGCCCTCACTGACTCTTGGCTTCTCTTTTCCATTGACATGAGGCTCGTTCGATCTGGAGCAATTTCCAAATTGAACTTGTATTGCTTTAGGAAAGCCTCCACTAAGTCCTTCCATTTCTTAATCTTGACATTATCCAGCCTCATGTACCAACTTAGCGCAGATCCCGATAGACTGTCTTGGAAAAAGTAGATCATTAACTTATCGTCATGAATCACCTCAGCCATCTTATTGCAATAAGATCGAAGGTGAGTGTTTGGGCATTCCAACCCAGTGTACCTTATAAACTCGGTATCCTAAAATCTTTTGGTACCGTGAGGTTTGGTACCAAGCATATTTCGACGCTCGCATGGGGTCAAACCATCATTTCCCTCGACTGCTCTTAACCTTTCTTCAAAGCTGATATCTTGTCATCGTTCACAAAACCAGTGGACCTATTATCGGAAGGCCCCTCGGCTGTTAAATCTACAGTGATGTGAGCTTGAGGGGGCTGAATGGGAATGGCAGGTGCAAAGTGCTGCCCGTCGCTGAATCTGCCCCCAAGTTCTGAGATAACCCCGGGACATGACTGACGGTGCTCCTATAGGTGGTTGGGTAGACGTTCCCTCTCCGTTCTTGGTTCTTAAAAGTTGCTCAAGCAGATTGGTCAGTCGAGAAACTTCATTTTTCACAGATTCCAACTCGGTCTGGTAGTGCGACTCTAAAGCTCTTTCTTCGTTTTCCATTCTTGATCTGGACCGGGTTTGGTGGACTCTGGATGTGGGACCTATGTTTCACGATCTGGAATGCATATGATAAATTAAAAACAAAATGCGTGATGAGAATGTGATGCATATGTAATGTGTGTGTATATATATAATATATTATGAGCTGATTCATGACTTTCGTAACCTTTAAGCAAGATTTCTGAGTTGACCTGATTACCATAAAGGAGGGTTTGCCAAGTTCTTATCATAGTGGCTTACCAAACCCATTAAGAAAGGAAATACGTCATGGACTTCTTATAAGTAACAAAATTGCTCATACAAAACAATAATGGAAAAGAGAGTCCTATACATTGCTACCTCTAAAAAGCATTTCCCCTATTAGCTAGATCCCCAATAAAACAGGCCATGGCCCCCATGTATTCTCGATACTTTGAAGCATCATTTCCAACTTGGGTGGCTTGTTGTTGCTACCTTTTGTCGCACCTCAAAAAAAATCCGATTGCGCGGATTGCGGGTTCGACTGGCGAATTTGTTTTATTTATTTTTTGATTTGGTTCTTTGGAGTCGCCACCTAGTATTTTGGTCACTAGGAACCCTAACTGGTCTCAGAGATCGGGTACGGAGACTGGTTGCGTAAAGGGAAGGTATTAGCACCCCAAATACGCCCTACCTAAGGTAAGCTGCATTGTTTTATTGTCTGATAAAAACTAAAGTGTTTTCGTGTTTTCCTAGTTGTTGGTCTGTCTATAGAATAGTCCTCCTCGGTAAGGAGATCTTTATCTTATCGGGTAAAATCTTAACCGTTCCAACGTCTATACTAAAACTTTATTAATAATATTTAGGAATACGTTTTACGTATAAATTCGTAATCCCAAATACTAAAAGAAAACAAAAAGATATTTTTAGAATTTTTGAAATATTGGCCTAGTTCTCATGGCTTGAATAAACTGGTTATTAAAGCCAAAATGCATGCTAATACATATATTGTTTTGAAAATTTTCTTTGTTATGTGAAAATATGATGTTATAATATTTATATATATATATATTGGAGAGACTAGGCCGTATTTTAAAACCAAAAAAAAAACAATTAAGGGCTAAATTGAAGATAAATGGGCCATGCTCAGCCCAGAAAAAAAGGGTCAGGCCGACCTCGGCCCAAAATGAAATTGGGCCGATCTTGGCCCAAAAAACTTCTACATTCTGGGCCAAGACCGGCCCAGACTTGCAAGGCTAGGCCAGCATCGGGCTGGCCCAGCAACCTACGGCCCAGTGGGGGGGAAGAATTATTTTTCTTAACCCGCCTGCTGCATGCAGAACGACTCTGCATGTAGGAGGTAACGCCTATAATGAAAGCGAAAACAAGGGGGAAGAAAATGTACCTGGCGTGGAGGAGGCGGTCGTGGGTGGTGCTGCGGAGGCGTGGCTCGCGAACGGCGGTTCCGGGCGGTGTTGCTGTTGTTCCTAATGGTGGCGAGAAATTTCTTCCTCCTCCCCTTTCCCCTGTTTTTTTCCGTTCTTAGTGGTCCTCTCCTCCTCGGTTTTTTTTCTTTGTTTTCGGTTTCGGTGTCTTTGTTTTCGGTTTGTTCCTGCTCTCCCCTCTCTTTCGTTTGTTATTTCTCTTCTCCCTCTCTCCTCGGGTCCCTTCTCTCTTCGGTTTAACTCTCTATTTATAGGGGAAGAATCGGTGCGCCTTTTGCTAGTGCGCCTTGGGAGCAAATCACGCAACGGCTGGTCGGCCAGTGACTCGTTCGGTGGTCTAAAGGGGTGGGGCTTTGGTGGGGGCGAGGAGAGAGAGGCGGGAAGGTTTGAAAACAATAGTTTTCTTCTCCTGCTCCTGCTCATTCGGGGGGGAAGAAGAAAGAGGAACAGTGTCGTTCAAAACGACACCGTTCCGGTCTTCTCTTATATATATATATATATATATATATATATATATATATGAAACGGCGTCGTTTTGGAGAAAACACGCCGTTTCATTTAAATGAGTCAATTTTCAAATCAGCCCTCCATCATTTCAATTGTATCCCTGCCAAATTCGGTCCTCGCCCCTCTTGTTGGCCGCGTTTTTCACTTTAATCCTTGGCCTCTGATTTATGCAATTGAGTCCTCAATTGATTAATAAACTCTCAATTTTTTCAATTAGGCCCCTGAACCGAATAATTGCAGCCCCTCTTCCAATTTGATCCCTGGTTTTGGATTTTCTTAATTAAGTCCCTAATTGGCCATTAAACTTCAATATTTATGCAATTAAGCCCCTGATTTGACATAAAAAATTCCTAAAAAATGTATTTTGGCCCCATAACTTAAATTTCTTTCAATTAAAGCCCAAATTGACTTAAAAATCAATTTTTCTTGCAATCAAATCCCCTATAAAATCAATTAAAAATCCAATTAAGTCCATAAACATCCAAACTTGGGCTTTTCTCCTCAAAATTCAAATTTCCTTCTCAACAGGGCTCTCATCCTTCAAGAATATACTGTCAAAAATCCAATCTTTGTATTTTTTAACCTCCTTGACCAATTTTCCGACCATTTTTTGAGCGCTTCTGCCTCCTGTTATTTTTCTAATCTTCTTTGGCTATTTATTTTATTTTTTGTGGGGACCCAAAAATAGGTTACAACATTCCCAAAACCAGCCAAACCTCTCCTCATCATCTTCCTCAGCCTCTTTATAACCCAAGCCCCTATTTTTTCCCGCAAGCAACAGACTACCTCCTAGACCGAACATAGTGGCAAGGCCAACCACCGATGCTACCAATAGAAGCGAAGATCATCAGCTCATCAACCGGCCCTAGGAACCAGCCAAAGGACAGCAGCCCACAGACTCAGATCGGCCGGTCTTCCTCCAGCTCCTCCCTCATAGACCGAACCATCTCTCCCCTCCATTCAGCCTCCAATATTAGCGGCCAAAACAACAACTTGACCGCATTTCCCATGAAAACTCGAACTCCTCCTTCTGGTCATGAATATACTCAAAGAGATTTCCATTGGGAATGAATTCATAGACTAGCAGAGGAACCTCCGTCTCTAAACAACAACCTAGCAACTTGACCACATTTCTATGATTGACTTGTGAAAGGATGACGACCTCATTGATAAATTCTTCCAACTTTTCTTCATCCACCATTTTGGATTTTTTAACAGCAACGATCATTCCATCTGCTTGCATTCCTTTATAAACAGTTCCTTGGCCCCCTTGACCAAGTATTCTATTATCATTAAAACGATCGGTTGCCTTTTCCAACTCCTTGGAAATAAACATTTTTGTTTTCTGGATGCTTCCATCACTAGAGGATAATTGTTGCTGTAGCAATAAACCACCATTTCGTTTGAAGTTCTTCTTCAGTTCAATGTTCTTCCTGTTTTTTACAAGTTTATATAACCGCCCAATACCAACAAGCAGCAACAACGATCCAGTGGCTGCACCTAGAACTGCCATTGCTCGCAAGAGAAAAAAAAAATGTTATATACATACAAGCGTAATATTATTGAACAACAATCTATGTCAACAAGGTGGTTAAATTATTTTTTGGGTTGAGGTAACCTTCTGCCGTATATTTTTTTATGTACTTTTTTTTCTTTTAACGATATAAGAGAAAATATCTATATATCCGTGTATACGAAGAATGAAAATTTCTTAAAAAGAAAAATTCTTAAAATAACACATGGAAGAATAAATCCAATACATAAAGATAAATAAATCAATTAACCTATTTTTTTAATTAACATACCACGTTTCTTTTTATTCCCACAAATAAAATCTTTTTTTTTTACAAATAGTTTTTTTATTCTTGAAGTGCAAATGGAGAACTTTCCAAGTCAAATATACCGAATCGATTAATATAAAAAACACTGTTCAACAATAGCAATGTCAAACACCTCAAACACGCAAAAAAGAAAAAACCATACAAAAAATTTAAAATTTTCTCATATAAGTGGAAAAGCGTAATTATAGATAATTATAAATTAAGTATCCAGTTCTTGTCTATAGTTAATTAATTAAAAAAAGAAAGAAAAAGAAGGTGAAATTAAAAAGAACAGAATTATATCGTATGTCATGATTTACAGGAGAACCAAGGGTAATTGGAGAAGGGTAAAGATGTAAATTAAAAATTAAGAAAGTGCTATATCATCATTGCCTCATTCTATCCATTATGGGGAGATAAAAAAGGCAGTCATGGACGAGAATTAATTTTGTCGTAGCTTCCATTCCATTCTATCCAAACACAATTTATCCTCTAAACCAATGTTTCAGGTTCCTATAAATTACGAAGGAAAAAAGAATTAAGAGACAGAAACTTACTCAAGAAAGTGATCTTAGCTTTGTCGAGCCGGCACTTGTACCGCCCCGGCACATTCACACAGTTTGTCATCCCTGAACACAAATTTACCCCGGGAATTTTGCAGTCATCGATATCTGATATAGAACAAATAGCGGAAGAATACATGCTCAAAAGGGATCATCCGAAATTCAAAGGCAACTGAATTTCGGCAACCGGGATGTTGAAGTCGGAATGCCGCGAAACTCACCGAGTCAAAGCGTTTCGCCATTTACGGAAGAAGTCAGCGGCTTGGCCCTTGATGTCTACCGGTTTTTGGCCAAATTCCATCGTTTCGGCCCCGAAATCGTCATTTTTGCCATTTTAGGAAAGTTTTGTTTTAGCCATAATTTTTGATTCCCGAGTCCGAATTGACTTCCATCAATTCCTGTTTGCTCAGGATTTATAGGCCTTTCATATTCTGCATTTATCTTAAATTTGCCATTTTTGGTAAATTTAATATTTTTGTGTCGTTTCCTTATCCGTCATGGGTTAGGGTAGAGTTTGCTTTAAATATCATTGTAAAGCCTCTGGAGGCGGCAGCTAATGATTATTGAATAAAAACCTTTGAGTTTTCTGAGAGTTTCTCTCGTTTTATACAATTTTACGGAATATTGACGTTGGTCGTATTCCTTCACTGTTTACTGCTGCGTCAATATCTGATTCAGGAAATCCAATGAGTGAGTATATTCATGTGATTGGAGCCAGTCAAAAGTACTAGAATGATATTGCATGGTGAATTTATGCTTCAACTCTATTCTAAAGCTTCAGTACTCCATTATTTTTTCTTAAAAAAAAATAGATTAAATCACATTAAGCGTGTTCGAATCACACCAGTGCATCCATCAGGAAGATACGGATTGCCATCATAGCCATCATAGCCATCGTTGCAACTACCAGAACTTGAGTTCTTAGGAGGTTCGCAATACATTGCATCAGAATTCTTTGATACAATGTTACACCTTCAGGGATGTCAGTACCATAATACATAGCCCAACATATTGCACCTCCTCGGGACTTGATATATTGTTCCGGAACCATGCTCTCTCTACTAGAACTACCTTGCATTGATTTCTGCCTTGATCATTAGGGTCCCCAAACTCGCGTTGAACACCTGGAGACTCGAGGGAATTGTGGTCTGGCAGCAATTGTTACTAGAACTAGAACAGTAGCTATTTTCTTTCCCTTTAGTACTAGAACTAGTCAAATTATTAGCACCGCAAGTTGACGCGCACCCAACAATTTCTGGCTCAATTCGATTCAATAAAGCACGATTGTTGCAGCCCCTTGCGATGAAGATATTTGAGGAAGAGAAGGCGAAAGGGCTTCCAGTCATATCAATGGATATGTTGGCACCTCTACCAGCACAGCCGGAGGAAATTATTGGACTGTTTACTCGAACCGTAGGATAACCGTACCCTAATGTAATCTCCAAGACCTCCATGTTGATTCTGCTTAAGAAAGCCCTGCTGGGAGATTCCACAGTTGTTTTGTTGCAATCAACTGAGAACCAGTCATTCATGGAACAAGCTGTTCCTATTCCAAATGGAAAAGGGATGCTAATGTTTCCACAAGTGTCTTTACAATTAGGCCTCGCCATAATTAGTGCTGATACAGTTGCTATTTCAGGAACTAGAAATAGCAGGAAAAAAATTAGAGAGACACTACAAGGAATCATGCCTTCCCTTCTATTGCAGATCTAGATGCTGCTGGAGATCAATAATGGAAGGGGAGAGAGAGAGAGAAGAGTACTAATTGAGACAGAGAAGAGTACTGCCTTAAGAGAGTAAACACAATGAAAAGTTCTCAAATCATTTGAAGCAAATTCAATGAAAAGTTCTCTCTCAATCTATCTATATATATAATATGGTGGCCTTCCAAATTTTTAATTCGAGTATTCGTAGGATTTAGAGCTAGGATGTTTCTTCCCAACTTCCAAGCTTTGATTAATAATGTATAAATTCCACAAGACTAACCAATTCAAAGACGATTAGTCCAAAACTAAAGAGAATAGCGTGTAGACGACAATTAAATCAATTTTTTTATTTATAGAAAATCTATATCATGGAGAAACTTAACCGAAATTTCCAACGTGAAATCTCAAACTTAAGTTATTGGACTGAGTGTTTCTGTGTGGACATCCTCGTATTTTTCTCTCCTCCTCATCGAACGACATTATTCTTTGACAAAATTAATTTAAAAACTATTGACTTGCAAAATCAGCATAATTCACACCCCCATGATAAAGCATATTACATGTTTATATGTTTAATTCACATCAAAATAGTAACAACAGAAACAACAGAGACAACAGGAAAAGAAAAACAGAGACACACATGTGTTTAATTTATAGCGATTCAGCAAACTTTATTTTTATTATACAATAACAGTAACAACAGGAAAAATAATCCCATTACTCCATTGTTATGCCTTCTTAAATCACCATGTTTTATCACATGAGATGATGGAGTCCGGCCACTGTCAAAATCACCCGTATCCCAGTCATTGCTTGCATCATTCATGACGTTTTTTTTTCCCTTCATATTTTACAGTTTTGTTGAATATTTGGCTCCTTTTGAGACAGTCCAATTATCCCATTCAAGGTCGACTTTTCCCATTCAAATTCAAGCATCTTTTGGCAATATGAGCAACAAAGATAACTTCTGCGTTTTGATAGCACTCCTTAACTCTAACATCAAGAATATCAAGGAGTTTATTATCTTCCATCAACATAATCAAATGCATGGCTAGACTTCTACTTTCTGTTAAGGACTTGCACAAAATAGAAAGATCTGCTGTGACGTTTCTAATGCAGCCGAAAGAGGCCGCATGCATCGATATAGCGCCACGGTCTTGTCACACCCCACAAAAAATATGGTGCGCGGCATCGGCTGGCGATTTTCGTTGTGTTCTAATGATTTGGTTCTTTGGAGTCGCCACCTAGTATTTGGTCACTAGGAACCCTAACTGGTCTTTCAGAGATTCTAAGGCAAGGGACTGGTTGCGTAAAGGGAAGGTACTAGCACCCCTAATACGCCCTACCTAAGGTAAGCTGCTTGGTGTTTGGTTTGCTCTATAGTCTATGGTGTTGGTGTCTTCTAAACCCGTCAATTTATTTTGGATAGAAACCGAAGGAGATTCCATGTGCTTTGAAAGCTCATTTTTCCCTTAGTATTTCAGGAATTGGCGACTCGTAAATCGCAAGGAAAAGGAAAAAGGAACGAAGAAAATTTCACAATTCTTAAAAACAATTTTATATTTTCACGACTCGTAAACCGTGGAAAAAAAATAAAAATTTTAAAATGTCCTCGATTACAATCAAAGCTTCTTTCAAACATGTGTACAGATTTATTACTCCCAATAATATTTTGGATGTTCATCCTTTTAAAGATTTCTTCATCCAAACATTAGCGGTGAATAATAAATACAATTTCTCCTCCCAAAAATAAAATTTTTTTAGTTTTTGAAATATTGGCCAATACCCTTGGGAGTTTTACAAACATGTTGTAAAATCCACAAATGCAAGAAAATAAATTTGTGTTTAAGAAATCTATGTGAAAACACACCTTCAAAGCTTCCAATATTTTTTATATATAAAAAGAAAATTCAAAACATGTTAGAGTATTGGCCGTATGCAACACGCAAGAAAACATTTTTTTTTTTGATGAAAACGGGTGTTTTTAAACACTGAAATTATATCCCCATAGTATAAAAAACAAATCAATGTATATAACAAACAAAATATATATATATATATATATATATGTGAAAAGCAAACAACAATATATTTTTTTTTATTTTTTCGGAAATATTTTTTATTTATTATTTTTTTTTTCAAAAAAAAAAAACAAAAAAAAAATATATATATATATGCATAATATAATATTAAAATATTAAGTGGGCTGGGCCGGCCCAATTAATTGGGCCGGACTCCAGCCCCAAAAACGTTGGGCCGGACTCGGCCCAACAGTATCTCGTCCTCTGGGCCGGACCAGCCTAGACCCGCAATCTGGGCCGGACCGGCCCAGACCCACAGGGTCTGGCCCAAAAGAAAAACAGAAATGAACGGGGGGAATTATTTTCCCCCCGTGCCTCCTGCATGTAGAAACGATTCTGCATGCAGGAGGCCAAACTACGCCAGCCTTAAAAGAAAATGCAGGGGGGGGTAGCGTACCTGGCGCAGCGGAGACGGCGGCTACGGTGGCGGCGGTGGCAGCGGCTTAGCTCGCAGTGGTTTTCGAGAGGACCACACCCACTCCTTCGGTTCGTTTGCTTCTGTTTCGAGTGCTTGAGTCCCCTCTCGGTTTCAACTATCCCAAGCTGCTCCACCCTGTGTTTCCAGTCGCTGTTTTTGAAGTTGTGGTTTCTCTCTCCTTCGGTCTCTCTCTCTCTCACTGTCTCGGTTTTTTGTCTTTCTTTTTCGGGTCACTCCTTCGGTTCTTTTTTTTTTCTCACTCTGCTTCTTCTCTATTTATAGGCATATCGGGGCATGCATGGGGGAACGAGGCGTGCTGGTCAGTTTCGCCGCTGCCGAGGTGCTTCTCTCGGTTTCGGTGGCGCGGCGGGTGGTCGGCCAGTGGCTTCGGTTTCGGGGGTCCCAAGGTGTGGAGCGTCGGGCCATGGCACGTGAGGAGAGAGGCGGGGACAAAAACCCCGGTTTTCCTCTTCTCTGCTACGCCTGCGGGGGGGAAGAAGAAGAGAAACAGTGCCGTTCAAAACGGCACCGTTTGGTCTCTATTTTTTTTTTTTTTTTAAACGCATGAAACGGCGTCGTTTTGGAGAAAACGCGCCGTTTCATTTAAATGTGGCGCCAGAAACGCGCCAACGTTCACATCAGTCCCCCAATTATTTTTGTTCCTTTCAATTGCGTCCCTGCCAATTTCGGTCTCGTCCGCCTAGTTGTCCGCCTTTTCCACTTTAGTCCTTGGCCTCTGATTTATGCAATTTAGCCCTCAATTGATCAATAAACTTCCAATTTCTTCAATTAGGCCCCTCAATCAATTCCAAACAGCCCCCCTATCTTTGCGCCTTTTTCAAATTGGTCCCTGGTTTCGGATTTTCAACAATTAAACCCCTAATTGGCCATTAAACTTCAATATTTATGCAATTAAGCCCCTGATTTGACTTAATAAAATCCTAAAAAATATAATTTGGCCCCGAACTTAAATTTCTTCTATTTAAAGCCCAATTGACTTAAAAATCAATTTTTCTTGCAATCAAATCCCCTATAAATCCAATTAAAAATTCAATTAAGTCCAAAAACATCCAAATTTGGGCTTTTCTCCTCAAAAATCAAAATTCCCTTCTAAACTGGCCCTCATCCTTCAAGAATATACTGCCAAAAAATCCAATCTTTGTATTTTTATACTCCTTGACCAATTTTCTGACCATTTTCCGAGCGCTTCTGACTCCTGTTATTTTTCTAACCTTCTTTGGCTATTTATTTTATTTTTTGCGGGGACCCAAAAATGGGTTACAACAGATGTCCCCTCTTTATAGAGCTTACGGAGCAAAGGTTTTGCGCAGTAAGTTTTATAAAGATAATCCAAACTAAACTCCCGAAAACTGATCTGGTCGAAGCTTGATTGAATTGAAACTCTTTCTTTACAACAATCCTCTTCGGCCATCGGAATCCCATCTGGTAATTCCCTTTAACGAAAATAAAATACGAGGTCCCTTCTGGCGACCCCTTTTGACAAATATCGAAATACGAGATCCCTTCTGGCGATCTCCTTTAATCAAACTTGGAATCCCATCTGGCGATTCCTATTAACAAACATGAAGTACGAGGTCCCATCCGGCGCCCTCCCAAATAGTGAAACACGAAATCCCTTCTGGCGATTTCAAACAACCTGGAATCCCATCTGGCGATTCCTTTTAACCAACATGAAGTGTGAGGTCCCATCTGGCGACCTTCACAATAGTGAAACACGAGATCCCTTCTGGCGATCTCAAGCAACCTGGAATCCCATCTGGCGATTCCTTTTAACCAACTGAAATACGAGGTCCCATCTGGCGACCTCCAAATAGTGAAACACGAGATCCCTTCTGGCGATCTCAAACAACTTGGAATCCCATCTGGCGATTCCTTTTAACCAACGTGAAATACGAGGTCCCATCTGGCGACCTCCAAATAGTGAAACACGAGATCCCTTCTGGCGATCTCAAACAACTTGGAATCCCATCTGGCGATTCCTTTTAACCAACGTGAAATACGAGGTCCCATCTGGCGACCTCCAAATAGTGAAACACGAGATCCCTTCTGGCGATCTCAAACAACTTGGAATCCCATCTAACGATTCCTTTTTATTCAAAGCTGAAATACGAAGTCCCTTTGGCGATCTTCATCGAAATACGAGATCCCTTCTGGCGATCTCTTTTAACCCAACAACTTGGAATCCCATCTGACGATTCCCTTTTACCGATTGTTATCGCTATCGTTCTTCCTGCTGGCAGGATTTGAAAAATATTATCTTCTCTTCTTGTTGTTCTAGACTCAACTCAATGATTATTTCCTCGTCCTCAATCTTGTTGGAATGCGTTAAGATCTCCTCCTGTAACGATCCAAAAAAACATATATGCAATGATTTTATGATTAGATGCAATGCATGCCTTCGTACCTGGTTTTGAAACATAGGCCCCATCCTCTTCTTCTAATTCATGAGACTCTCTCTTAACATGAACTTTGCTTTTGAAGTCGTATGTTGGATTCATCTCTCGTGTTGCCTTTTTACTTATCACATTCTTGGAGAAGAAGTATTTGACTTTCCTTAAGTAGTCCTTTTCTCAAAATGTAAAACTTGTTATTGCCTTTATGTCATGCTTTTGTCAAATGCTTTAGCTTGGTTTTCAAATTTATAGGCTTCCGCAAAGCTTTATATATAAAACAAAAGAAAATCTTGTATTGCCCCCAGTGTAGGGGTGTGATCCTTGTTTGAGCTTTTATATAGAGAAGAAAATAGTTCAGTCGACGCTAAAATGAGTGATGAGATGCACTGTTAGGATTAATGCTAAAAATGATTGTTGCGAGATCAATGCACAAAAGGAAAGAAAACAATGGCCAAACTTTGCTTTATTGATTTAGGGAACTACATCAAGCGTAATATCTTTTTACAGAGTCAGAATTCACAGGTCGAGCTAGGTCTTCTCCATCCATTCTAGCTAACTTCAACGCTCCTCCTGAGAATGCCTTTGTTACTACATAAGGACCCTCATAATTTGGTGCCCATTTGCTTTGATCATCTCCGGGTAATGACAATATTTTCTTCAATACTAGATCCCCTTCTTGAAACAACCGCGGTCTAACCTTCTTATCATACGCCTTAGCCATTCGTTTCTGGTAAAGTTGGTGATGACATATTGCGGCCATCCTCTTTTCACTGATCAGGTTCAGTTGCTCGTGTCTCACTCTGGCCCACTCGGCCTCTTCTAACTCAGAATCTATTAACACTCTTAACGACGGGATTTCCACTTCCAAAGGCATCACGGCCTCCATACCGTACACCAAAGAATATGGGGTAGTCCCTGTCGAAGTTCGAACTGCGGTGCGATATGCATGAAGGGAAAATTCTTGTAATAGGGTGATCATTTTTATCCTTTGTTCAGAAGTAATTAGGGTACCTATTTTCAATTCTTTCTTGAGCTGACCATTGCCCACATTGATGGTTTCGAGTTCCTCGGCGGCAGGCTTCCAAGTCTGTTCCTGTTGTTCTACTAGCCTGGTGAATTTACTGATATTGCTTTCATCCCACTCTTCTTCTTCCATAGATATTACATGCTCGTTCAAGTTTGGCCATTTATTCTTGATGCTAATGTATGTGATGTTTGTAGGAGATCCGCTTTCAGGATTCCTGAAAGCGGGAAGTGCTTGGTGTAAATGCATATATAAAAACAATTTTTGAAAAAGTGCATGATCTCATATTCATTCAAAGGAAAAGGTGGGCTCCATGACAAACATAGAATCTAGCTGACATCATGAGCCTTGATTGTCAACTAGAGAAAATAAAGCAAACAAAGCAATGACAAAAACATTTTAAGGCAAACAAAGTTGGTTTACATTTTGAAAACCACTGGAGCTTCTTGGGTCACCCAATTCTGAAACTTTTCGCCTGAGCCAACTTGCGCACAAAGGTCTTGGCGGAGACTTCTTCTAGTGTATGGATCGTCAGTTGTGGCAGCACTTCATCTTCTTTTCCCGCTATTCTTTCGTCACCTTTTTCCTTCCCTTTCCCTCCAAGGTGTTTATGCTCATATGCCAGCTCTAGACCCAGGCTTTCAGCTCCCTTATCATGTTGCACTATGTATGCAGCTCTTGGGAATGATACGCTAAGGGGAGGGATTTCTAGCTGTTCTTCTTCAAGATCTCTTCCTTTAATTCTAGCCATCCTTCTTGTCCTTCTCCGATCAGCAGCCCAACGATAATCCTCTTGGTTAGGTTGATATCCTACCCAAATCTTTGATCAGCTTTTCTCTTCCTTGTCGGATTAGCCCCTTCTGGTATTCCGCAAGCGAGGTTATATCGACGTGGGACCCCACGGTTCAAGAAACATAGACTTGCCATCCTTGCTGCTTCTGAGATCCTTGGCCTTCTTAGCACGGTGTTCTCCGGCACCCAGTCGGTGTTCACGATCTCAAAAGCATGGATATTGTTATCCTTGCAATCCTCCGCTTCGATGAAAGGCACAGCCACATTCTTTATCATGGATATTGCCTCCTCAGCCTTGACGGTTACCAACATCCCATTCATGATGTACTTCAGGCATTGGTGCAATGACGAAGCTACTGCCCCCGCTGCGTGGATCCAAGGTCTTCCCAACAACATGCTATAGGAAGGGTGGATATCCATAACCTGAAGTGTCACTAGGAACATTTGCGGTCCCACATATAGCTCCACTTCTAAAGTCCCAAGTATTGGCCTAGGTGAGCCATCATATGCTCTGGCCATCATAGTACTTGGCTTCATATGAGATTCATCAATTGGCATTTCCTCCAGAATGTGCTTTGGCAACACGTTGAGGGACGAGCCATTATCGACGAGCACCTTCCCTATGAGGCAGTCTTTGCACCTAACAGTAATGTATAAAGGCTTGTTGTGTCCGGTACCTTCAGCATCAAGCTCATCAGCCGTGAAGTAGAGGTAATTAGTTGCATGGATCCTCCCCACTAAATGCTCCATGGTTTTTGCTCAATGTCTTGGGTACATATGCCTCATTCAATACCTTTTGCAAGGCATTTCGATGCGGCTCAGAGCTGAGTATCAAGACATAAGGGAGATCCGAGCTGGAGTCTTTTTTAGTTGATCCACT
Source organism: Populus tremula (assembly GCA_964019445.1). NCBI lineage: Eukaryota > Viridiplantae > Streptophyta > Magnoliopsida > Malpighiales > Salicaceae > Populus > Populus tremula. Next base: position 67,180 of record CAXHTJ010000961.1, read on the forward strand.
ATGCAATATTCGCTATGCTTGATCAACTTCAAAAACTCATTCGACTCCTCTTCGTTACCGGCTTATTAACTTCTGGTGCTTTGTCCAGATCTACCACTTCTTACCCTTTTCCTTCCTCCATTCTTCAGGCGTAAAGCAACGACCACTCCTGGTCAAACCACTTATCTCGTCTGGAACAAAGGAAGAGGCGCTCGAATGTAGAGGCATACCCATAATTATACGGCATGGCATTGTGATTCTCTTTTGTGCAGGACGGTTTAATCAAGATCAGCCTTGGGGGCCCATTAGCAGTCTGTTGGACCCTGCAAACTCCTGCCATCTCATCTTGACCTTCCATCATGCTCACCTCACACCTGCTCTCCATGGGTTCAATCCTCAATTGTCCCATCTTCAACATTTTTGCGATCTTTTCGCAAAACTCGGCGCAATCCTCAATGTGATGTCCATCTCTTCCGTGGAACTCACAGTAGTCACCTCTCTCCAATTGGCTTACCACCTTTGCCTCTAGAAATCCTGATTGTACTAACATGTCGTACAACCTTTTCATCGGCACCTTCAACACCTTGCCTTGATTTCCCACTTCGATCATGCCTATTCCACCACTATTTGGAGCATGCTTAGGCAATGGGTTTGAATTAACATTGGGCTTGTCTTCGAAGGATACCCACCCAACTTAATAAGCTCCAATAACCTCTTCTTGAATGCATAGCAGGTTTCAATCCCATGCCCGGGATTACCCCCATGGTACTCGCAAGTCAAATCGGGCTTGTACCAAATTGGGAATGGTGGTTGTAGTGGTAGTGTAGGGATAGGAGCTACTTGTCCAATGCTCAAAAGTTTGGCATACATGTCCTTCAAAGGCATGGGTAAGGCGGCAGTTGTTCTGAAGTGTATCCTGAGTGGGGTCTTTGGTAGTGATTTTGGTAGTTTGGTTGGTTATTTGTTCGGTTAGGTGAAAAAGATTGGTTAAAGTTTGCGTGGGAATTGAGAGGTAGGTGCTTGGGGTGGAAATTTCTTTTTTGCCTTTGTACCCGCCTTCCAAATTGTTAACGTCCCCTTCTCTTTTCCTTCCCATAAAACCTTTCTTCTCTAAAGGCTCCGCTATGCGCCCTGCTTTAATTCCTTGCTCTATCCTTTCCGCCACACGTACAACATCATAGAAATGTTGAGATGAGCTACCCATTAAATGCTCATAGTAGGTGCCTTGAATGTATTGGCGAACAAAGTCACCATCTCCGTTTCTATCAAAGGGGGTTGCACGTGCGTGGCCTCGTCCCTCCATCTTTGCGCATAAGCCCTCACTGACTCTTGGCTTCTCTTTTCCATTGACATGAGGCTCGTTCGATCTGGAGCAATTTCCAAATTGAACTTGTATTGCTTTAGGAAAGCCTCCACTAAGTCCTTCCATTTCTTAATCTTGACATTATCCAGCCTCATGTACCAACTTAGCGCAGATCCCGATAGACTGTCTTGGAAAAAGTAGATCATTAACTTATCGTCATGAATCACTCAGCCATCTTATTGCAATAAGATCGAAGGTGAGTGTTTGGGCATTCCAACCCAGTGTACCTTATAAACTCTGGTATCCTAAAATCTTTTGGTACCGTGAGGTTGGTACCAAGCATATTTCCGACGCTCGCATGGGGTCAAACCAATCATTTCCCTCGACTGCTCTTAACCTTTCTTCTAATGCTGATATCTTGTCATCGTTCAAAACCAGTGGACCTATTATCGGAAGGCCCCTCGGCTGTTAAATCTACAGTGATGTGAGCTTGAGGGGGCTGAATGGGAATAGCAGGTGCAAAGTGCTGCCCCGTCGCTGAATCTGCCCCCAAGTTCTGAGATAACCCCGGGACAGGACTGACGGTGCTCCTATAGGTGGTTGGGTGGATGCTCCCTCCCCGTTCTTGGCTCTTAAAAGTTGCTCAAGCAGATTGGTTAGCCGAGAAACTTCATTTTTCACAGATTCCAACTCGGTCTGGTAGTGCGACTCTAATTGAGCTCTTTCTTCGTTTTCCATTCTTGATCTGGAACGGGTTTGATGGATTCGGGATGTGGGACCTATGTTTCACGATCTGCAGATGCATGCATAGATGTATGAGAAAAATGTATGATCGTGATGGATGCATGATTGTGATGTATGGTTGTGAATGATGTCGCACCCCAAAAAAAAATTCCCGGCGCGCGACATCGACTGGCGATTTTTCATTGTTGTTGCGTTTGCTTTGAATTCGTTCGTGAGAGTCGCCACCTAGTAATTTATTGAAGGCTTCTAGGAAACCTAATGTACTGGTCTTGTCAGAGATCGCGGGTAAGGGACTGGTTGTGGTTAGGGAAGGTATTAGCACCCCTAACGCACCCTACCTGAGGTAAGCTGCTTTGTGTTCTGATGTGATTTGAAAATTTAAAATATTAATTAAATTCCAAGGCTTTAATAAATCAGTTATTAAATCCCCGAACATGTGTAGAAACATGTTCTCACATTTTCATGGAAAATACAACTTGATTTTTATTTGTCCTTAAGATATTTAACCATATTTAAATTAACAAATAATTCTTTTTGTCCTTTTATTTTCAATTCAATAACATAAATAAATAAAAAAACAAACATACAAGCCCCAAACAAACATTTCTTTTCTTTTTTTGTTATTTATCACTTTCTCTTTTCTTTCTTTTCCCTTTTCTTCCATATTTACAAAATACAAAAAGAAACTCAAAACTAAATAAATATTACATTAAACAAATTGAAAATTACAAAAATGACCCCAAAACAGCCCGGAACACTGTCAGGACGAAATCTGGAGCTGCTGGGCGACGGTGGCGCGTTGTTCCACGCGCCGCCGTCTCTGGCGGCGCTGGGTCACGCGCCGCCGCCGACGAAGATGGCAGAAACGAGGGATCGGGAACCTTTTTCTCTTCTCCCCCCTTGCGCCGGCGGTGACCTGCAGCAATAACAATAACGCAAACACCAGTTGATTTTATTTATTATTCCTTTTTTTTTGAAATCATGCTTCGGTTTCTCTTCTTCTTCTCAGTTTCAGTTCTACTTCTTTCCCAGATCAGTCTGTTATGGTTTCTTCTTTCTCCGGTGGCAGATCGTCGTGGAGGAGGAGCTGTCGGTAGTGGCGCGAGGTTGCTGCAGGAAGGGGATGCCTTCGGTGCTGACTGGGGGCAGATCTGTGGTGGTCTGAGGAGATGACGGGGACTGCTCTGTGGTGGAGGAGAGACGATGGTCCGGAGGAGGATGGTCTGGTGCTGGCCGGCCGAAGAAAGGCTGTTGCTGATCGGTTGAAAGAGAAACGGCTGAGAGGGGAAGATTTGTGGGAATCGGGAAGATCCCTCTTTTCAACCGAAAATAGAGGCGTGGCCGAGAGAGGGCGAGGGAGGCAGTGAGGGCTCAAAAAACGGGAGAGAACTGTGATGAGGGGAGAAGGGGTGGCGCTGGCTTTTGATTTCAAAGGAGAAGGAGATGACCGGCGACTGTTTGGAGAAGAAAATAGTTCCGGTGTTGAAAGAAAAAAAAAACGAAAAAAGCAGAGCTTGGGGGCCGGTGTTCAGAAAAAGCATTCAAAACCAGGGGGGAGGCCGGCTTGGTTTCGGGTCACCAAATAAAAAATCAAAACTCCGGTGAAGGGGGGGGGCTGTGTTTGGGATCTTTTTGGAGAGGGGCGGCTGCTGTGTTTTTTAGGGTTTTTGTGGTTTAGGGTTTCCTTTTTTGTATTTTCTGTGTTTCCCAAAATTAACCCCCATGTATCAAAATTGTCCCCCCCCCTCTTGCAAGTGTTGGAAACCAGTATTTATAGACAAAATTTTTGCTAGGTTTTTCAACTTGGTCCCTCAACTCTTGTTTTTGTAAATTTTGATTTTTCTTATTTTTTTGTATTTTTGAAAACGAGCAATATCAACGTCGACTCAAATGCGGAAAATCAATGATTTTAAAAATGACGCGTGAAAAGTCGAACGCGTTTGAAAATATTTTAACAATTTAAATTCTTTTTTTTTTAGACGACGTTGAAAATGCTAAAAGGACGAAAATATATTAAAAAAACATATTTTTTTGGATTTTCATTGTTTTTCTCTATTTTTGGATTTTTTGAAAATATATCAAAAACATGGGTCAAAAATTGGGTAGCAACAAACGAGACAAACAAACATCCCATTATAAGTATTCTCTTGTCACATTGCTTTGATAGGAGTTTCTGCCTTTCGAGTCGTTTGCTTGAATCATGTTCACCAAGAGACAGATTTTGCATAAGAAGATGGGTCAACGCCCTTTTCATTAACGCTTGGATAAAAATACATTAGAAATAAAAGAAATACAACATTGCTAATCCCTCTCCTCCCTAAACTCTTTAGCCAACGGTAAGAAAGCAAAACCGCGGTTCTCAATCTTCCCTAAAAAGGCATCGGTTTCAGCTAGGCTTCGGCGATAGCGAATGATGTCTCCTCCCACATTACGTGTATTGATTCTAATAATTCGAGCGTGTGCGGCAGCTTCGTCCATTTGCTCATCTATTTTGGTCATTTTTTCTATGAGCAACATGTTGGTTCTGTTCAAAGCCGTGTTGTTGGCGTCGATTTGATCCTTGTGCTTTTCCATTGCTACTAGCTTCTCGTCTAGATACTTCACCTTTTCGCGTTCTTTGTCAAGTTTTATCCTCATGACTTTTATCTCATTCTTCTTCACCACTAACTCTGCTTTAACATCCTCGAAATCTCCCCTTTCATTTTCCAACTCCATATATCTCTTATTCAAATCCTCGTACTTCCCAATCCTATCCATTAGTTCGAATTGCACTTGCGCAAATTTCTCTTGGTAATATTCTGCACTTTTTGCACTTGCGCAAATTTCTCTTGGATCTCTCAAACCTTCTATCTCCACTAACACGAGATGCTTCCAATCTTGTTTGATGATCTCCAAAACTTCCTCTGCCATGGGATCTTTGAACAGACCAAAGAATTGAGCAATTCCCATAGTCCTGGGAACAAACTGCATGCCCCCAAGTTGTCTTACCACTAAAGCCGGGGCATAACTCACATAACCCGTAATCCCCACCAATGGTACCCAACGCCTTTGTCCACAACTCATTAGGACCTTCACTGTCGTTACCCATGGGGCTCTCCATTTAAAATCGCTATTAGGTAAACCTTCTAATTTATCAACCCAACCCTGGTTGTCTAGATCTCCCCATTCTTCTTCTTCTACTAACTTTAGGGGGTTTTTGGGTGAACCACCAAAAATTATTGAAGACAGGTTTCTTTGTTTCGATATGGCTAACCATCCAAATATACAACAGTTGCGTGCAGCATCTCATTGCTCCTTTTCCAGCTCTCCTACAATGGTTAAGTGTCAAAAATGTTTCGGCTAAAATAGCAACCACTGGATTGATCTGTGTGTTCTCATACTCACATAAGCAGCAGCGGCCTCCAAACTTACTAAACCAGTCTGACTTGCGGGAACAACACAAGACCAAATATACCCAAGGCAATCAATCTCTTTTCTACTCCTGACTTCTTTTCCAACTCTAGCATCCTCCATTTCAAACCGGTACCATTCTTTTCCAGAAACTTTTCCAAGTTGGAGATTCTGAGCAGTTTTGACAGCTCGGATGATCTGTCGGACCTCAAAGGAGAATAAATCCGATACAGGTCGTTGGGAAACTCGATCAACAATCCATATTCCTCAATCGTGGGGCACAAGTCTATGCTTCCAAAGGAGAAACATCGGTAGTCTGGATCCCAAAAATGAACTAAGGCTCGCACAGCTGGGCTTAAAACTTCTACCTTTGCGATTTCCATCAAACGTCCGTATTTCCTAAAAAATGCATCTTTATCCACATTCTGAAAATGAGTCGTTAACTTGTCCACCTCATTCACTATGCAATTCAGGTTCTTGATTGGTGACATCTTCTTAGCATCGCTTCTAAGGCAGTCTCCTTCAGTCAATTGTGACAGTTCAGAATTCTTTCCATACTCTACGATGGAAGATTTGATGATGGTCATTTCGTTCACAAATCCTGCAATTCAAAATGCATGGGGGTTTAGTCTTGTTTTGATGCAAAAGATATATCGGAACATACACCCTAAGGATAGGTTCTAGTTCTTTTACGTGAGACATAGGGTAGGTTTACTACTAGGTCTCTAAAAGAGGGTCTCTTGCTGTTCCAGTGACCACCCTCGTAAAGGCGATATGGAGGTCCAGCAGATAGTGGGATGGCACGTGTACCAATCACAATCAGTCTAAACACTCAGCAAAGAGTTGGGGTTTACACAAACTTAAACCTTGACTCAAGTCATAAGGCAAGCTGCTAGTCCCCCACTTAACCTTAAAGTTACATGTGTGTGCCCTCAAAAAAATAACAATAATAAAGTGATGCATGACCATGCCATGTACGATAGAATGTAAAGATGTATGCTAAAGCTTTTAAACAAAGCAACGTAAGAAAACAAAAACCAATAACACATAGCATAAACAAACAAAAAAACAAGCTTAGTCCAAGGTCCCCAGTGGAGTCGCCATTCTGTCACACCCCAAAAAATATGGTGCGCGGCATCGGCTGGCGATTTTCGTTGTGTTCTAATGATTTGGTTCTTTGGAGTCGCCACCTAGTATTTGGTCACTAGGAACCCTAACTGGTCTTTCAGAGATTCTAAGGCAAGGGACTGGTTGCGTAAAGGGAAGGTACTAGCACCCCTAGTACGCCCTACCTAAGGTAAGCTGCTTGGTGTTTGGTTTGCTCTATAGTCTATGGTGTTGGTGTCTTCTAAACCCGTCAATTTATTTTGGATAGAAACCGAAGGAGATTCCATGTGCTTTGAAAGCTCATTTTTCCCTTAGTATTTCAGGAGTTGGCGACTCGTAAATCGCAAGGAAAAGGAAAAAAGAACGAAGAAAATTTCACAATTCTTAAAAAACAATTTTATACTTTCACGACTCGTAAACCATGGAAAATTAAAATTTTGAAATGTCCTTGATTACAATCAAAGCTTCTTTCAAACATGTGTACAGATTTATTACTCCCGATAATATTTTGGATGTTTATCCTTTTAAAGATTTCTTCATCCAAACATTAGCGGTGAATAATAAATACAATTTCTCCTCCCAAAATAAAATTTTTATAGTTTTTGGAATATTGGCCAATACCCTTGGGAGTTTTACAAACATGTTGTAAAATCCACAAATGCAAGAAATAAATTTATGTTTAAGAAATCTATGCGAAAACACACCTTCAAAGCTTCCAATATTTTTTATATATAAAAAAAAAATTCAAAACATGTTAGAGTATTGGCCGTATGCAACACGCAAGAAGATATTTTTTTTGAAAACGGGTGTTTTTTAAACACTGAAATTATATCCCCATAGTATAAAAAAACAAATCAATGTATATAACAAACAATATATATATATATATATATGAAAAGCAAACAACATATATATTTTTTAGATTTTTCGGATTTTTTTATTATTTTTTATTATTTTTTTTTAAAAAAAAATATATATATATATATATATGCATAAATATAATATAATATTAATATATTAAGTGGGCTGGGCCGGCCCAACTAACTGGGCCGGACTCCAGCCCCAAAAACGTTGGGCCGGACTCGGCCCAACAGTATCTGTCTTGATCTGGGCCGGACCAGGCCCAGACCCCATTGGGCCAGACCCTGTCTGGCCCAAAAGAAAAAGAATGAACGGGGGAATTATTTTCCCCCCGTGCCTCCTGCATGCAGAACGATTCTGCATGCAGGAGGCCAACTAATGCCAGCCTAAAGAAAATGCAGGGGGGGTAGCGTACCTGGCGCAGCGGAGACGGCGGCTTGCTGGCGGGGCCGGTGGCGGGCGGTGGCAGCGGCTTAGCTCGCGGTGGTTTCCAAGGACCGAGACCACTCCTTCGGTTCGTTTGCTTCTGTTTCTGTCTTGAGTCCCCTCTCGGTTTCAACTATCCCAAGCTCTCCACCTGTTTTCAGTCGCTGTTTCTGAAGTTTGTGGTTTCTCTCTCCTTCGGTCTCTCTCTCTCTCACTGTCTCGGTTTTTTGTCTTTCTTTTTCGGGTCACTCCTTCGGTTCTTTTTTTTTTCTCTCTCACTCTGCTTCTTCTCTATTTATAGGCATATCGGGGCATGCATGGGGGAACGAGGCGTGCTGGTCGGTTCAGGCGCCGCTGCCGAGGTGCTTCTCTCGGTTTCGGTGGCGCGGCGGGTGGTCGGCCAGTGGCTTCGGTTTCGGGGGTCCAAGGTGTGGAGCGTGGGCCATGGCACGTGAGGAGAGAGGCGGGGACAAAAACCCCGGTTTTCCTCTTCTCTGCTACGCCTGCGGGGGGAAGAAGAAGAGAAACAGTGCCGTTCAAAACGGCACCGTTTGGTCTCTTTCTTTTTTTTTTTTTTTTTTTTAAACGCATGAAACGGCGTCGTTTTGGAGAAACACGCCGTTTCATTTAAATGTGGCGCCAGAAACGCGCCAACGTTCACATCAGTCCCCCAATTATTTTTGTTCCTTTCAATTGCGTCCCTGCCAATTTCGGTTCGTCCGCCTAGTTGGCCGCCTTTTCCACTTTAGTCCTTGGCCTCTGATTTATGCAATTTAGCCCTCAATTGATCAATAAACTTCCAATTTCTTCAATTAGGCCCCTCAATCAATTCCAAACAGCCCCCTATCTTTGCGCCTTTTCCAAATTGGTCCCTGGTTTCGGATTTTCACAATTAAACCCCTAATTGGCCATTAAACTTCAATATTTATGCAATTAAGCCCCTGATTTGACTTAATAAAATCCTAAAAAATATAATTTGGCCCCAGAACTTAAATTTCTTCTATTTAAAGCCCAAATTGACTTAAAAATCAATTTTTCTTACAATCAAATCCCCTATAAATCCAATTAAAAATTCAATTAAGTCCAAAAACATCCAAATTTGGGCTTTTCTCCTCAAAAATCAAAATTCCCTTCTAAACCTGGCCCTCATCCTTCAAGAATATACTGCCAAAAAATCCAATCTTTGTATTTTTATACTCCTTGACCAATTTTCTGACCATTTTCCGAGCGCTTCTGACTCCTGTTATTTTTCTAACCTTCCTTGGCTATTTATTTTATTTTTTTGCGGGGACCCAAAAATGGGTTACAACAGGTCTCATCCTGCAACCGCTACCAAGTTACCCCGCCCGTCTTTTTTGGTCCCTGATTTTTTTTAAAAGAATTGATCTCTCGAGCCTTAATTGTTAATTTTACATCAATGAAATTGTATTTTTTTTTTTTTTTTTGCAAAACAGAGTGTCAAATACTTTTCCTCAACATTATGAGATACCATATAAAAGGAAAAAAAAAATCAAGGGATCTAAAAAAACAAAAAGAGCTAAATCTCTTCCATGATTATGCAATTTAGTCCTTGATGTTTGCAAGAAAAGAGGCTCAACACTTGTCTAGTGTTCAAATCCAGTCCCAATAGCTTTAATATTTTTTAATTCAATTCAATTTCGTTTTATTTTTCTAAATGGAGCATCAACCAAGATTCAGTTTAATTTCCTGACGTCGTGAGCATCCAACACTAAGCCCTTTTAGGTTATACAACCCTATATTACAGAGAAACATGTCAATCACACAAGGAACTTTCTATTCAAACAAATAATTTATTCAATTTAACAAAATTCCAGCAGAGACTGTCCTACACGGGAGCTCTATCTAAAATTTTATCCTATGTTAGTATTTGTATGCATAACGACAACTCAAACCACATTTGGTGCACACAACCAGTGCTTAGGCAAATTCAGTCTTACTACTAAAAGAACTTCAATCACAATTAATCTCCACATTCATGTAAAGTAGAATTCATAACATTGCTTGAGATTTATATCATTAATTTATTTTTACATAATTAACATATATTAAAAGGTCTTGACATTTCATTGTAGCCATTAATAATGAAATAATTTGGCCTTTTACAATATGGTCCTCAAAGATTATTTTTTTTTGCAATTGCATCCTCTAATATTAGGTTTAATAGATATTAGACTTTATAATTTGTTTTGATTTATATTTTATGGGATTATTCTGGTTTTATGATCCAAGTTTGACAGGTTAACCCGGGTTGGCTCGAGTACTTTTTTTGTTTTATTTTTTAATTGATTCGTTTCTCGACTTCATCCTTCAATATTTTGTTGATTGAGAATTTAGCTTCATGTTCTTTTATTTACTTTCTGTTGGATTATGATGGTCTCATGACCCGGGTCGCAAGTTTTATGGGTTGGCCAAATTGGCTCGGGTTTTTTTTTGTTCTTTTTAATTGAATTTCTTTTTAATTTTGATCCTTCAACATTGTGTTGATTGAAAATTTGACTTTTTATATATATATATTTTTAATTTCTATGCATTTATCTCGGTCTCATGATTTGAGTTTGGCAAGTTAACCCGAGTTCAAGAATTTTTTTTGTTTGTTTTCTTATTCATTTTTTTTTTCAATTTAATTCTTCAACATTGGGTTGATTGAGAATTGTACTTCATTTTATATTTTCTTTTTATGGGGTTATCATGATCTCATGAACATGGTCACGCAATAGCCAAGTTGCCTCAGTTTTTTTGTCTTTTTTTTTCTTCAATTTCATCCTTTAATATTAGGTTAATTGAGAATTAGACTGCATAATTTATTTTAGTTTGCTTTCTACGAAGTTATCTCAGTCTCATGACTTGAATCACGAATTTGGTCGGTTAGTTTGGGTTGACTCTTTCATGCCCTTTTTTTAATTGATTTTTTTTTTTCAATTTCATCCTTCAACATCGAGTTGATTGGGAATTCAGCTTCATAATTTATTTCAATTTTCTTTCTATGCGGTTATTTCAGTCTCATGACTCAGGTTTAATAGGTTAACCCAGGCTGACTCAACTTATTTTTCTAATTAATGTTTTTTCAATTTCATCATTCAATATTATATTAATTGAGAATTGGGCTTAATAATTTATTTATTTTTTTGCTTTCTATAGGGTTATCAAGGTCTCATGATTTTAGTTGAAGATTTGGCAAGTAAATCTGAGTCGATTCAATTAAATCCAAGTAGATCCAATATGTTGTCATCTCAAAATATATTTTTTAAAAATATCATCTTGATTTTTTTTAGTCATACTATATTTTTTACCGGTTGTTCGAGTTGTATTTGAACATGTAAACTTGGCTATGTCACATCGGGTTAACCTCCACATAACGTTTTGTTTTAGAAAACATGTTAACAACACCTGAATTTTCTTTTTTAAGTTCAACAAAAATTTGATACAACTTGCGGCATAGCGCAAACAATTATTCAGTAAAAAAGTAGAATAATTACTAATTAATTATTTTACTTATAACAACTTGAAAATATTAATTATTAACCTATGCATCAAGTTTAGTTACATGACATAAAGTAATAATTATAAAATTCTACCTAATAACAAAAGCTATGCAATCCCAACAACAAGATCAATGTTGTGGTGGCGTGTAATATGAACTTGCAATACATAGTAATACAAATAATGAATAAGAGCAGGTGAATATTCTTTACCCTTACATTCTATACTAAAACTTAGGTACATACACAATTACCATAATTTCATTTCATTTTACTTATTTATTTTAAACTATAACTCCATCATTTCAGTATCACATATAAGTCCTCGTCATTGTAGCCGACTTTAAGTCTATTTAGTTAGTCTTTATCATTGTCATAACCCATTTTGGGTTATTCCCCAAATTCACCTTTTCTCTTCCAATAGTAAAAAAATATATTCGGACTAAGAACAAAAAAAAAATCCAAAAATAATAACATTGAGAAGAGGATGTCAGAGCACCTAGAAATTGGTTAAGGAGGCTAAAAAATTCAAAGATTAAAATTTAACAGTATATTTTTTTACAAATAAAGAGCCTTAATGACAAGAAAAATTCAAATTGAAGAAGAAAGGTCCAAAAACAAATATTTATAGACTCAATTAAATTTTATTGGAGGTTTAATTGAATTTATGAAGGTTTTGATTGCAAGAAAAATTGATTTTTAAGTCAAATTGGTCTTTAATTAGAAGATATTAAAGTTCTGGGGTTAAATTAGAATTTTTAAGAGTTGATTTGGTTAGATCAAGGGCTTAATTGCATAATTATTGAAGTTTGATAACCAATTAAGGACTTAATTGAATAAATCCAAACCAAGGACCAAAAGAGAAAAATGCACTGAAATCTGGGGCTTGAATTGAAGTTTGTCAGGGGTGAAATTGAACAAAATTGAAAGTTTGAAGCAAATTAGGGGTGTAATTAGAGATAAATCACAAATTAAAGGACTAAAGCATAATTGGCAGAAAAGTTAATGTTTATCTTCATCTTCAGAGAGCCTGCCCGAGAGGCCTCCTTTCCAAGGCATTTGATGCCTCGTTTCTTCCCCAAATTAGATGAAACTTACACGAAAACAATCCCCTGACACCTGACTACACGCTACTGTAAAATGTTTGGGTTGATCGAGGTTGTAGAGGCAGTGGCACCGCCCCAAAGTGGCCAACTCGACCAGCCATTTTTCATGCACAAAACTAACAGTTCATCATTGCTACTTTGAGCCAATGGTTGGGATGCTTTCGGGTTGAACCAAAGGCTGAGATTTTGTACTAGAAGAGACAAAGTGTCCCTCTTCCACCGCCTATAAATAGATTTTATCTTCATGTTTCATGGGTGGAGAAATTTGGGTCCAAACACAGCAAAAAAACTAGTCTCCCTAACCCGGTTTCTACTGCCAGCAGAACCTCTCTCTCTCTCTCTCGACCGCAGCGTTGAGCCGCCAACATCATCACCACCGGCTTGAACACCTCCATATCCATCACAAGCAACCCCTCGAACACCTCATATAGTGAGCGCGCTGCCGAGCCTCTCTCCTCTGTAACTTTTCTTCTTCCTTCACCAGCAACCAACACCGGCCACCATTCCCTCCACTGAAGCCTACTAAGCCATCGGCATAACCTCCTCGTTGCAGCCAAGTCTCCAACCCAGGTCAGCCTCCTTCCCCTTCCCTTTCTTCTTCTTCTTCGGTGGTCTCCATTGTTCACGTTGCATGTGAACAGTGGAGAGTAATCCACTGTTCAATTTTTTTTTTTAATTTTAAATTCCAAAAAATCTTTTCTAAAAAAATTTGTGATTTTCTCGTGTATTTTTCTATCTATTTTGTGTAATATTGGTTTGTATTTCATACAGTAAAGACACAAATCTGGTATTAAAATACCTGGTTTTCATCAAAACATTGCAAAAAATTATAAAACAAAAAAAATATTTTGTTTCATGCATATGGCCATGAGAACTAGGCTAATATTTCAAAAATACCCAAAAATATTTTGTTTCTTTTCTTTGAGTATCTGGATTATGAATTTATATGTAAAATATATTCCCGATATTAAAAAGGAAGTTTCTTTTTTTGTTGACTTTAGAACGGTTAGGTTTTTACCTGATAAGATAAGGACCTCCTTACCGAGAAGGACTTTTCTTAAACCTTAGATAGACCAACAATTAAAAATACAATAACATCTTAGCTTTTTTATCAGACAATCAAACAATGCAGCTTATCTTAGGTAAGACGTATTTGGGGTGCGAATAATGGCGACTTCCTTTCCTGCTTTCCACTGATTAAAGACAATGAATCATTGTCTCCCCATACCCTATATTTGCCAGCTACATTGATGAAGTGGAAAATTCACCGCGATGCCGCACACATGCGACAATCATCATGATCAACTATGAATTGAATCATTAAGTCTCCATTATAATAGCCAACTTTAAATTTATCCAGTAAGTCTCCGTCATAACGATGAACTTTAATTTACTTAATAAGTTTTTGTTATTAAGATGAACTCTAAATTTGTTCAATAAGTCTTTGTCATTATAACCGACTTTAAAATTATTCAAAATTTCCCATGAAACACTTTGAAGCTCATGACACACATACAAACATACACACATATATGAATCAATAAAGGAGTCGTTGAAATAACAATACTTCAATTAAAGAAGTAAGATGGTGGCATATACCTGACATTCCATTAGTGTGAGTTTCTTCAACTGCTAAATCAACCCCGAACATCTCTCTTGATTTTTAAGGAAACATCTCCAATTAGTATCCCAAATCATTTTAATTGCATCATCATTCTTTTCATAGTACTAATTGTATCTCAAATTACAATTTTATATTTTTCATTATTACCTTCTCAATCAAAATTTAGTTAGTACACAAAACCTTTTAAATTGCAAACTTTCAAACAATTTATAAGCATAATTAAATCATTAAAACACCAATATTTACACAATTTTTTTCCTTCCATCATTTCACATTCAACCTACATAATCCCATATCTAGAAATTCAATTCATCAAGAATCATAATCATGATCAAACATAATTTCATCATCATACTATTCAAGTTTAAGCATCACATCATCTTCCTATCCTTCAAAACCACACAATTTAGCCAAAATTACACATTTACACCATTCCAACATATTGCAGCAATAACTAACTTCCTAGCTATCCATATAACAACATTCCATTTTGACCCCAAACATTCCCAACATCATTTTAAAATATCAAAATCACATAATTTAATCAAGTTTCCACATTTCCTCAAAATCCCTACCATGTCTGCCCACTTATGGTCCCAAATTTCAAAAATTTAGTTTTTAATATCTTTAATTTAATCCTTAGCCATGTTATTTAATCCAAAATTAACCAATAACTACATTATGTCACCTTTCCAAATACAAACACACATAAACCCTAAATTTCTAAATTCAGGGATTTTCAATCCGCCATAAAAATTAACAAAAGAAAGTGCATTTAGAGCAATAGAAACATCTTGCCACAATCAATTAATCCAATTTGGTAATCCCTTTGCAAGAAATCCCAAGATGTTCTTTAGTACATGTCAAATCTTCTTCTTGTTCTTTAGTTTTATATCTTTGTTTTGTTGTCCTTAAACTACTACAACACTAGTTTTTTATTCCAACAAAAAACACTAACATCAACTGAGTTACAATTTTTTATTTCCAATTCTTTCAAGTTTCTTTTTTTTTTTTTCCCGTTAATTTTTGTTCTTGTTTGGCTGCTACAGAAAAAAGAGAAGAAAGATTGTAAATCCATTGTTTAGAAGTCGAAACAAAATAAATTTCAGAATCATAGGAATTTAATACTTCAAGAAGGAGGGTATCTTTTTGAAATCGAATTCCTATTCCAAATGGAAAAGGGATGCTAATATTTCCACAAGTTTCTGTAGGATTTGGAGTTGGGATGTTTCTTCCCAACTTCCAAGCTTCGATCAATAATGTACGTATAAATTCCACAAGACTATAAATTAAGATTCTCAAATTGATGAGTGATGGTGACTTTCGTCTAACCAATTCAAAGACGATTAGTCTAAAACTAAAGAGAAGTAACAGTAGGCTTTGAACCACTTAAATGTGTTGGAACTCGGAATAGAGAAATTAAAGATAATAGAAAGGTAGCGTGTAGACGACGATGCTATGAATACAACGGGGGAAGAAAAGTCGTTTCTCTAGATCTCATTATAATGTGGAATATCTAGAAATAGTAGATAAGTACTTAGAATGAACATATCTTTAGAAATTAATCAGCAATCAACTAGCAAGCCTAATTCAAAAAGAGTTTTATAGAGATTGTAAGATTGTTATATGTTATAGTTAATGTTATATGTTTAATTCACATCAAAAGGGATGTAATGAACATATACAAAAGGGATAGAAAAATCCATAAAAAGAAAGACATTAGAGAGAAAAATTTGAACAAACGAAATCCTTGTTAATGTTTTACTTTGTTTCCGAACAAGAATATCAAGAATATTTCAAGTTTTGTCCGTTGATTAAATCAATTTTTTTTTATAGAAAATCTATATCATGGAGAAACTTAACCGAAATTTTTAATGTGAAATCTCAAACTTAAGTTATTGCAC
>CAXHTJ010000962.1:0-34948 GCA_964019445.1 Populus tremula
CCTTACATACGCTACTTTAATCTGGCATCTAATGAGTTTGTGGTTGGATGCTGGTTCCCATGTAGTTGTAGCAACTCTTAACACCATTGCTTCTAGTAACAAATCAGGACCTGGCATTTAAGCAGCTTTTTGGTGTGTTCTAAGCTCTTCTTTGATAATTGTGTCATAGCTTGTGATATTTACCTCTCTCTTACTCGTGTCGAGCATAACCTCAATGCCCTTTGCAGTTATGATAAAGGAGCTCACTTGTTTTTACCATCCTATGTCATGCGGATACATGGTGCTAAACAGCAACGTGAAGCAGTTTAGAGGGCACCTAGGAGGCAGCTACAACCAGTTTTTGAGGTCTGTACACATTAGATGCATTGCATGGTTACTGATGCGTATTTTATTGTTAGAACTAAATCATCTTTTGGTACTAACATGTGATGTTCATTGAACACAATCTTATACTGATAATTGTGTATACCTTCACATGCTATCACATGTGTAGATTTTACCAGCTTAGCTTCTGGTTTAACAAGGATTCTCTTTTGTTTGAATTAATTTTCCAGGCCCTGGATACACTAGGGAATACCAGATGGAGGGTAAATAAGAGGGTACTTAGTGTTGTTGATAGAATATGGAGTAATGGAGGCTGTCTTGCTGATTTGGTAGACCACAGTGATGTGAGTATCTTTTCTAACTTTCCTCAATGTAACTTTTTTTTTTCTGAGAAACTCTTTTACCTTTACCTTTGTGTTCCAAGAATTGATCATGATAGCAACTAAAAAACCTTTCTCATTTAATTTCTTCATTTCAGGTTCCTTTACCTGAGAAGCCAGAAACAGAAGATGAAGCACTTCTTAAGAAGTGGAAGTGGAAACTCAGAGGAGTGCAAAAAGAGAACAGGGAAAGACATGCACAGCGTTGTGACATAGAACTTAAACTTGCTGTAAGACTCAATTTACTTTATTTTAGACAGTACACTTTCAATCTTCTTGATGGCGTTCATGCCATCATTCTTAATTGGCTCCAGGTAGCACGGAAGATGAAAGATGAAGAAGGTTTCTATTATCCACACAATATTGACTTTCGTGGGCGTGCCTACCCCATGCACCCATACTTAAACCATCTTGGATCAGATCTGTGCCGAGGGATTTTGGAGTTCGCAGAGGGACGCCCTCTTGGAAAGTCAGGCTTACGCTGGCTGAAGATACACATTGCAAATCTATTTGCTGGTGGTGTAGACAAGCTATCTTATGAGGGACGGATAGCTTTTACGTACTGAGAATCACCTTGATGATATATTTGATTCTGCAGACAAACCACTTGACGGAAAGCATTGGTGGTTGCATGCAGAAGATCCATTTCAGTTCTTGGCTGTGTGCATTAACCTAACTGAAGCTTTGAGAAGCTCCTCGCCAGAAACATATATTTCACATATTCCTGTTCATCAGGTATATCTTATCAATGTATTGCATTGTGCTCATATAAACTTTTTATGGACATTTTTTAAGGATTGTAAAGCATCCTACCCAATTGAGCACAGTTTTACTGGAATGGTAGGGAATGGATTGAGAGAGGCAGAGGTGTTAGGAAGATGAATGGTAAAAGGAGAGTCAAGATTCTTTGTTATTGTACCTTGTATGCTTTAGGAAAACAAATAAAATGATAAGCTTAAGTGGTTTCTATTGGTTGTATTACATAAAAAACTGTTGGACTATGTGGGACAATCAACTTAAGTACTCTTCCCTGGGCTTATCTTTGTACTTCTGGCCTATAATTTTTCTCATAACCTGTTCTGCCTTCTGATGGACCCCTTCCCTCTTATGGTTTTTTGTAGGATGGTTCCTGCAATGGCCTACAACACTACGCTGCACTTGGAAGAGACAAGGTAACGTCCTTAACTTGAATTAGATGATGTTATGAAGTTTTTCTTTTCTTTATGATTACTGCTGATAAAAAAAAACCCAATATGTGCAATCTGTTTGTCTGATTTTCATTTCCTAAGGCACTATGCTGATGCCAATCATTGTTGAATTCAAGTCGTGTTTTTTAGAAGTGGTCTGCAAACTTTTATTTTTTGAACTTCGTTTTTAATTTTGAAAAAGGAAAGTAATGCATTTGATTATATTTTGAATCCCTCTGCTTTTGTTAAATCATTGGAATCTTGAACAGTTGGGAGCAGCTGCTGTTAATCTAGTTGCAGGAGAGAAGCCTGCAGATGTCTACTCGGGAATAGCTGCTAGGTAAGGGGTTTCCTCATGATACAGTAGAAAAGATTTGAGCTAAGATGAGCTTTTGTTGAAGCAAACCAATGGAGCTGGTTGTTTTTACTCAAGACTGATTTAAAGATTAGGTCGAAGATTTGAAAACACAGATTTTTTGAGAAACTAAAAAACTTGTGCTGAAAATTGTGGAAACTCTTTGTTAGTGGGCTTAATAAAGGGATACCCTTCTTTAAATCTGAAGTTCCATTTAATTACATGAGGACAGAATCTGAATTTTTAGATTTATAACCAACTCTTAATAGGATGACCTACAAATATGATCCTAGGGATATAAACCAAAAATGCTTCCTAATTGGGTCCCAGTTTTTCTGAAACATACCTGCCAGCATGTATTGGATCGAATAGAAATCTGCAATTAACATTATCATCCCAAAGACTAAGAGTTTGGAAGCCCTACTCTCACAAAACTAAAAGAAGAATGTCTTTCACTGGCCGAGTTTTCTGGCTTTCAAGGAAATCCAGGCATTTGTAATGAAGTAGTAACATCCAATCGAAGGTTAATATTTCTGCTTATATTAGGAACTTTAATTTGTTTCAATTCAATCAAAGCAAAACTTTAGTCAGCAATGCTCTTATTTCATGGCCTATTACCAGATCCATATGTTAGCCCTTCATGTGCAGTAGTCAAAGTCCTGTAGTATTCATTGGATATGTTTGATTGGAGCCAAATTTGTAAAGCCTCTACAAGAATTTTTCTTTTTCAATCCTATATTTCTGTAGTGCATTTCTGGATGTGAAGCAAGCAGATATCTGCAAAAGGATGCTGTGATAAACATGCACTTTTGTGATGCAGAGTACTTGATATCATGCTGAGGGATGCACAGAAAGATCCAGATGTTTTTCCTGATGCATTGCGTGCAAAAGAATTAATTAACCAGGTTTTCTGCATGCTTTGATTGTTGACCAGAGTGGTCTCCTGTCACTAAAGGATTGCTTAGTTACTATTGGGTCAACACTGTTTCATGCTTTTCCTTCTTTTTTTTGGCCCATTCAAAAGATAGGGTGTACCTTGCCATTTTTCAATGTGGATAAGTTCTTTTACATTCATACAATGAGACCATCATTTTTCTTGGGTAGGTCACCCATACAATGAGACCATCATTTTTTTTTGGGTAGGTCACCCATACAATGAGACCATCATTTTTTCTTGGGTAGGTCACCCATACAATGAGACCATCATTTTTCTTGGGTAAGTCACCCATACAATGAGACCATCTTTTTTTTTTCTTGGGTAGGTCACCCATACAATGAGACCATTTTTTACACATTCTTTTGTTTCAATTGAATGAGATCGCCAGATGGGATCTCATGTAGCTTTGGTTAAAGGGAATCGCCAGATGGGATTTCAGGTTAACCGAGTTGCATAATATTTTCGTTCCAGTTGGATGAGGTCGCCAGATGGGATCTCATGTAGCTTTGGTTAAAGGGAATCGCCAGATGAGATTTCAGGTTAACCGAGTTACACAATATTTTCGTTCCAGTTGAATGAGGTCGCCAGATAGGATCTCAGGTAAACCCAATTAAAAGGGCAGGTCGCCCGTGAAAATAGACCAGTGTGAGAGTGTGGGTCAGTCGCCCGTGAAAATAGACTAGAGTGAGTATGTGTGGGCAGGTCGCCCGTGAAAATAGATCAGTGTGAGAGTGTGGGTCGGTCGCCCGTGAAAATAGACTAGAGTGAGTATGTGTGGGCAGGTCGCACGTGAAAATAGATCAGTGTGAGTGTGTGGGCAGGTCGCCCAAGATAATGAAATCATTTTCCTTTTGTTTTCTTTACAAAGCTTACTATGCAAAATTTTGAGGAGTTTGCTTCGTAAGCATTGTAAAGAGGGGGCATCTGTTGCTACCTATTTTTTGACCCATGTTTTTGATATATTTTCAAAAAAATCCAAAAATAGAGAAAAACAAAGAAAATCCAAAAAAATATGTTTTTAATATATTTTCGTCATTTTAGCATTTTCAACGTCGTCTAAAAAAAAGAATTTAAATTTTTAAAAGATTTTCAAACGCGTTCAACTTTTCACGCGTCATTTTTAAAATCATTGATTTTCCTTGTTGAGTCGACGTTGATATTGCTCGTTTTAAAAAAATACAAAAAAAAAAAGAAAAATCAAAATTTACAAAAAGAAAGAAGTTGAGGGACCAAGTTGAAAAACTTGGCAACATTTTTTGCCTATAAATACTGGTTTCCAACACTTGCAAGAGGGAGGGGGCAATTTTGACAACATCTGAAAAAATACAAAAAAATCTCTAACCCTAGACCCATCTCTAACAAAAGGAGCCGCCCCCTCACGACTTTTTTTTTCTCTCCGGAAACCACCGCTCATCCCACGGTATTTCCTCCTCTCCCGATCACACAACCCAGCCTCTTCACTGTCATCTCCCAAAGCCCCCCCCCCCCGTCATCACCCAAAAAGCTTTTCTTCCTTTCCCCGCTTGCAGCCGCCGCTCATCCTCTCCTTCCCCTTGGCTTTGATTTTTTCTTCTCCAACCGGCCGACCACAACAGCTCCTCCTGTCACCGCCGAACACGGCGACACCACCTCTTCAATCAGCCTCCAGCGGCGGTCGAGCAACCAGCAGCAAGCAACAGATCTTCCCTTTTCAACGGTGGCAGATCCACGGTCCCCTCTCCTTCACAGCTCCACCGCACCATCACAGGCCACCAGCAGCACCCGCGCAGCCGTTCCCCCTTGGCCTCGCCACCACCGGAAGCAGAGAAGAAGACATAAACCCTAACGAACTGACCCGGGGAGAAGACGATCTGAAGAAGAAGAGGAAGGAGCAGATCGGAGAAGAAAGAAAGAACAAAAAACAGATTTGAAAAACTAAAAAAAAACTTAAAATCGACTGCCCTTGCTGTGTTGTTTTTTGGATTTGCAGGTGACGGACAACAAGAGATTGAAGAGAGGAGGAAGCATTACAGCCCCCTCACACTGCCTGATTTTCGGGGCGGTTCACGCGCCGCTACTGTTCAGGCAGCCCAGAATGCAGCCCAGAATTGTTCCTGAATTTGTTTTGGGTCATTTTTGTAATTTCCAAATGGTTTAATGTAATATTTGTTTAGTTTTCATTTTTTTTGTAATTTATATTTTGTAAATATGGGTGTAAAAGAAAAGAAAAAAAAAGAAAAATATAGTAAAAGTGAATGTGGATGTTTGTATTTTGTTTTAGTTATTTGTATATATATTTTTTTAATGATAAAATTGCAATTTTATTAAAGAAGAATTTAATATTTTGATCGGATCACGGTTAAGAATTATTAACTTATACGTAAGTGATATTTCTAATTTTCGATGAAAAGACAATTATTAAAACTTCTTTAAAACATCAAATTCGCGAAGCAGCTTACCTCAGGTAAGGTGCGTTAGGGGTGCTAATACCTTCCCTAACCACAACCAGTCCCTTACCCGCGAATCTTTGATAAGACCAGTACATCCGGTTTCCTAGTAGCCCGCAATCAATTACTAGGTGGCGACTCCAACGAACTAAATTCAAGCAAAAACAATAACAACGAGAGAAAAATCGTCAGCCGATGCCGCGCGCTGATTTTGTTTTTGGGTGCGACAAAGTGGCGACTCCACTGGGGAAGGTATTGTTTCTAACATTATTGGACTAAGCTTTGTGTATTTGATGTGTTTAAGTTTTTTGCATTTTTATCTTTTTGTTAATATTTTTTTTCCATGCATTTTATACAATTGATTCATGCATCACCTGTATTTATTTTTAAAAGCACACACAAGCTTCTAGGTTAGGTGGGGAACTAGTGATCTGCCCTAAGGCTATTGGTCAGGGTTCAGATGCGTGAAACACCCAACTCATATCTGAGTGCCTGCTTGGTAATGGTGGGTATACGTGCCTTAACCATTCCTTGCAACGCCCCCATACTGTCTTTACGAAGAACGTCACTGGACAGATATGAGACCCTTTTGAGACCAGATAGAAGACCTACCCATGTTCACATAATGAATAGAACTTGTCCTTAGGTTGTATGTGCTATCGTTTTTTGCATAAGAACAAACTCTTCTTGAAGCATCTTGAACTCAAGACTTATGGGTGACACATTGGCCGTTACTCCGAAAATTTTCATTGTAAAGTTTGGGCAAAAATCACGATTCTTGCTCCATCATACAAGAGTTACGACCATATTGTCACCTCTCGAAGGGTGAGTTCATCATATAGATTACATGTTCATACATTTGTCATGCATGCACCAGAATGAAAAGTAGGTCCCCTACGAGTCTACAACACCCGACTTTGAATGAAGAAAAACTCTGAAGATGAAGAATATGCTCGTCGTAATTTTTGAAGACATGTGTGACTTGCTTCTAGCTTACTCGAGTAGATACTGAAAAATAACTCTAGGGAAGTTTCTTCCAACCGACCTATCATCTTTATTCAAAACCCAACAATGACTCAGCCCGAAGAAATTGGGGGCAAAATTTGTCAAGAGCCTCGGCGCATCATGTATTTTCTACAAAAAGCTTTGGTGGGAAGGCTAACCAAAGGGAATTGCACTACCGGTGCATAATGGAGCCTATTCTGCAAAAAAAGAAAAAAGAAAAAAGAAAAACCTTAGTTTGATCATGCCTGCAAAATTTCTTCATTTTTGTTTCAACCTATTCCAATTTTTGTTGGTAACTTGGCTCAAAATTCCACAACACTTTCCTTGTCAAATGAGCCTTTCTTGTTAATAAAATCATGTGTTTATAACATACCTTCATTTTTGTTGTTGTTTCTTGCAAATAACATATTGAGCATAATCTTTAAGCATGAAACCATCACACCAAGAATCTTTGGGTGTGTTTTCCTTTCTTTCAAAACTATGCATGATCGCACATGTTCACAAGGATTTTTGGGAATTCAAAGTTTAGTACAGAAACTGAAATCATGTTGATGTTTGTCCAAAACAAACGAGTTCTGGAAATTCAGGTGATTCCTTAGAAAGGTAACCATACACCTAGAAAAACCTAAAAAAAAAAAAAACCATGAAGTGACTCTAAAGCTGAGTTTTGATTGCATGAATAATGAGAAATCACTTTGCATACTCGCATGAAAGCAAGGCTTATCGATCCTAAATGCATGCATTTGAGATGAAGAAAGGTCATCCTTGATAATCCTTTCACAAGGCTTAAATATATCATTTGTAGTCCCCTTTTGAGCCTAATAAATATTTCTTGAAAAATAACCTTGGCTAGGATCACACCCCACACTAGGGGCAAGTGCGATGACATAGAGAAAACCTCAATGATCGAAAGTGCCCAAGCAATACTAGGGGGCATAAAAGAAAATTCTCAATCATCAAAGGTGCCCGAACAAATCTAGAGGGACATGAAGAAAAATCCAAAGGATCAAGAGTTTTGGGCATAAAAAAAAAACAATATTATGATGCTCAAAACCATATGAAGAAAACAAAAACAAAGAGAACAAGCCCAAGCCCAACACAAGGGGGCACGATAGATAATTTTCGAAAGACAGTCAAATGACAAAAGGTCAAGAAACAAGCACAAGTGATCCTTAGTCTTCAAATCCTTTAAACACCTTTTGAGCCTACAAATATCATTTTCTTCATAACCAAGAGCCCAAGCCTACATTACGTGCCTAATCAAGCCCTTTCTGATCAAAGGCAAGCAATCTGGATCGGTAGGCAATGTTTTCTCATGTGAACCAAATCATTATTCATGCAAATAAAATAAATGTTTTGAACCTCGGTTCTCAATAACCCTCAAATTGAAATTTAAACCTTTTTTGACAAACCAGATGTCACTTCATTTTTTTTTTACCAAAAGCCAAAAAAAAAAAAAAAAAAAAGGTTTTCATCACTTCTGATAACCTCTCCATAGGAAACACTTGAATTTCTTCAAAATGAGCTTGCTTTGAATCGATGTCAAAATGATTTCTGTGTTTGGAATAGCTTTGGAATTCCAAAAATTCTGCATGAAAACAATTCCTTGTCAAACCTTCCTTCACATAGCCTTATCCTCAAACTTGATTTGAATACTTGGGGGCATGATCAAGCTAGGGGGCAATAAAAAAACATATGATAGGGCTGGCTCCATGATTCATTTTCTAAGAAAATGTCGAGCAAAGTTGGCAACCCTTGAGGTAAAGGACGGGGAAAAAGAACTATGATGATATCAATTTCTTCCTAGAGGTCAAAATCACAAGAGTTGACTCGAGTAAGCAAGAGCGAAGAAGCCATCGAAGTTCACTGCCAACACTCCAACTTTTGAGAAAAGAAACACACCATGAAGAAATGGGGACCTATTATTTCAAATCAGGTAAGGATGCATGCATATCATCTAACCTCAAAAAAAAAAAAAAATTTGCACATATTTTTTTAATTGTTACAGGAAAATCCTTAATGAGGTCTAGCAAGATGTTGGAAAAAGAAAGAAGCATTGTGGTGATGATAATAAAGAATCGATTTTGATCATGGAATAAAAGGATGATGGGATGAACCCTACCATTAGGAAAATCCCAAAGAAATGAAAAGATCAACCTTGCAATCGGGAAGCCTCGAGTTTTCAACTCTTGCAGTCAGGAAACACCGAGTTTTCAAATCCTATGATCGGGAATTATCAGGAAGCACCAAGTTTTCCAGCTCTTCTTCTGTCATCCCCTGAAAGACTTCGCCAGGTAAGTCCTATTTTTCACACTTCTCATATCACATCTTCAGTTGGGTTGGTCACCCATGACAATGAGACCGCACTTTTCACATTTTTTCCATCCGGGTAGGTCACCCATGACAATGAGACCGCACTTCATCATATTTTTTCCATCTGGGTAGGTCACCCATTACAATGAGACCACACTTCATATTTTTTCCATTTTGGGTGGGTCACCCATTACAATGAGACCGCACTTCACACTCTTTCTATTTGGGTAGGTCGCCCATCACAACGAGACCACTTCATCATATTTTTTCCATCTGGGTAGGTCACCCATTACAATGAGACCACACTTCATATTTTTTCCATTTTGGGTGGGTCACCCATTACAATGAGACCGCACTTCACATTCTTTCTATTTGGGTAGGTCGCCCATCACAACGAGACCACTTCATCATATTTTTTCCATCTGGGTAGGTCACCCATTACAATGAGACCACACTTCATATTTTTTCCATTTTTGGGTGGGTCACCCATTACAATGAGACCGCACTTCACATTCTTTCTATTTGGGTAGGTCGCCCATCACAACGAGACCACTTCATCATATTTTTTCCATTTGGGTCGGTCACCCATACAATGAGACCATCATTTTTTCTTGGGTCGGTCACCCATACAATGAGACCATCATTTTTCTTGGGTCAGTCACCCATACAATGAGACCATCACTTTTCTTGGGTCGGTCACCCATACAATGAGACCATCATTTTTCTTGGGCCGGTCACCCATACAATGAGACCATCATTTTTCTTGGGCCGGTCACCCATACAATGAGACCATCATTTTTCTTAGGGAGGTCACCCATTACAATGAGACCATTTTTTACACATTCTTTTGTTTTGGTTAAATGAGGTCACCAGATGGGATCTCATGTAGCTTTGGTTAAAGGGAATCGCTAGATGGGATTTCAGGTTAAACGAGTTACACATATGTTCGTTCCAGTTGAATGAGGTCGCTAGATGGGATCTCATGTAGCTTTGGTTAAAGGGAATCGCCAGATGGGATTTCAGGTTAACTGAGTTACACATATTTTCGTGTCAGTCGAGAGGTCGCCAGATGGGATCTCATGTAGCTTTAGTTAAAGGGAATCTCCATATGGGATTTCAGGTTGACTGAGCTACACACATTCTTTGGTTCTGGTTAAAAGGGGTCGCCAGATGGGATCTCAGGATAATGAAAAAAAAAAAAAACGAAGAACAGATTAAGGTTTTTAGATGAAGTAGATATTGAGCAAACAGAAATACAAGTTTTTCTTTACAAAGCTTACTATGCAAAACATTGAGGAGTTTTGCTTTGTAAGCATTGTAAAGAGGGGGCATCTGTTGCTACCCAATTTTTGACCCATGTTTTTAATATATTTTCAAAAATTCCAAAAATAGAGAAAAACAAAGAAAATCCAAAAAAAATATGTTTTTTAATATATTTTTCGTCATTTTAGCATTTTCAACGTCGTCTAAAAAAGAATTTAATTTTTCAAACGCGTTCGACTTTTCACGCGTCATTTTTAAAATCATTGATTTTCCGCATTTGAGTCGACGTTGATATTGCTCGTTTTCAAAAAATACAAAAAAATAAGAAAAATCAAAATTTACAAAAAAAAAAACAGTTGAGGGACCAAGTTGAAAAACCTAGCAACATTTTACCTATAAATACTGGTTTCCTCAACACAAAAAAGGTTGGGGGCTAATTTTGGAAACACCAAAAATACAAAAAAGAAAACCCTAAGTCTATCTCTAACAAGGGAGCCGCGGGCCACCCCTCTTGGTTTTTGATCTTCTCCTCACAGCTGCCTCTACAGCCGCCCCCCTAGGCTCTCGGTTTTGAATTTTTTTTCACACTGGAGCCCCCTGACTTCTCCTAGCCCCGGCCAAAACCAAAACGAAAACACCAACCCGCTCTTATCCCCTGCAAAAACCGGCCAAACAGCCCCTCCCCGGTTTGAATCATTCTCCAATCCCCGGCCGTTCCTTTATATTCTCAATAGCAGCGCCTTCAGGGAAACCCAACTCCCAGCCAACGAAAGCCAGCCGGCGGCCCTCAGCCTTGAAAAAAAAGAAACCCATAGCCGATCCCCCATCACTGCTATAATCTCCCAACACCAGCACCCCTTTACTAGATCGTCTTCCTCCCAACTCAGCCCTTATTTTCCTTTCGCCTTTGGACAACCACAACTTCTTCTCAGTTGCAGGAGCAAGGGACGAATTTTAGGGACTGTTCATACAGCCCCCAGAAGTCCTTCCCTGCAATTTTCTAGAATTTTAGGGACTGTTTTTGTAAATTTTAAATTATGTAATGTAATTTTTATTTATTTATTTTGTATTTGTATTTTGTATTTTGTATTTTTTATTTTGTATTATGGATGTAACAAAAGAAAAGAAAAGAAAAGAAAAGAAATACAGTGAAAGTGTATGTGTGTGTTTGTATTTGTTTTATGAATTTTGTTATTTTATTTATTTATTTTTTAGGATAAAATTGCAAATTTATTAAAGAAGAATTTAATATTTTGATCGGATCACGGTTAAGAATTATTAACTTATACGTAAGTGATATTTCTAATTTCCGATGAAAAGACAATTATTAAAACTTCTTTAACACATCAAATTCGCGAAGCAGCTTAAATAGCGAGAGCAACACAATCCATATATATACATAGTGTGTTCATCCACATCATTTGGATATTGATGATTCAAAAAACAAGAAGCATTACAAACAACATCCTGCATTACAAATTTGGCTGGGAAAGCAGTTCATGACCCGTTTGAATTTTTTTTTTTTTATGTTGTTGAATTGTTTTGATATGTTTATAATCATAGGTGTCGCACGTGTGCGGCGGCGCGGCGATCGTCCACCCTCAAGGAAAAATCGGAATATTTATTCCTTGAAAATAGGGAGAGACAAGGAATTCTTGTCTATACATGTGAAAATATGGACTGGGAGTCGCCACCTAGTATTCTGGTTACTAGGAACCCTAACTAGTCTCAGAGATGGGGTACGGAGACTGGTTGCGTAAAGGGAAGGTATTAGCACCCCAACTACGCCCTACCTAAGGTAGGCTGCATTGTTTTGATGTCTGATAAAAATCTAAAATCGTGTTGTGGTTTTTGAATTGTTGGTTCGTTTATGGTTTAAGAAAAGTCCTCCTCTGTAAGGAGATCCTTATCTTTATCGGGTAAAAAACTAACAATTTGAAGTCGTCCAAAGAAAATATCTTTTTAATATCAGGAATACGATTTACGTATAAATTCATAATCCCTGATACTAAAATCAAACAAAACAAAATATTTTATTATTTTTGAGATTTTGGCCAATGTTCTCTTGACTTTAATAAATTGGTTATTAAAGCCAAAATGCATGCTAAATATTTTTTTTTTGACATATGAAAAATATGATATGATTTTTAGATTTGAGACACTTGGCCGTATGCACAAAAACATTTTTTTATTTTTTTTTTAATTTTGTTTTGTATTTTTTGGAATTTTAATACCGGATTTATATTTTTTGATGTAAAAATACTGCCCGATATTAATCAAAATGACATAAAAAATTACGCGGAAAAATTATAAAATGCTGAAACAATTATTTTTTATTTTTTTCTTTCTGAATGTGAACAGTACCGTGGGACGAAAACCGGGTATTTTAATACCAGATTTATATTTTTACGATGTAAAATACAAACCGATATTAAGCAAAATTGATAAAAAAATGTGCTGAAAAAATTGTAAAAATTCTAATAAAAACAATTTGAAATGGGCCGGACCCGGCCCATTACCAAATGGGCTGGTTACTGTGCCTAAGCACAGTAACCAGCCTCCTTCAACTGCTGCAGAACGTGAATTAATTCACGTTGCATGAAAAAAAAAAAGGAGCTGCAAAAGGAGAAGGAGACGGGGCAACGGGAGATTACCTGCGGTGGCGTCGAGGCGGTGCTGCTGGCGGTGTAGGCACGGTGGCGATGGTGGCGGAGGCACGGTGGCCTGCGGTTTTCCTTCTCTCTCTCTCCTCTGTGTTTTTTTTTTCGTTTTCTTCTCTGCTTCTTCTTTTCTCTGCTCTGCCTTCTCTCCTCTCTTCTCTCGGTCTTCTCCCTCTTCTCCCTCTCTTATCCCTTCTGTTCTCTCTCTTTTCTTTGGTCTGCTTCCCCTGTTTTTATAGGCAAAAACAGGGGCAGGACGTCACGGTGGGGCGGCCACTGTTGGCCGCCCCCTCGACTATCGATCAGTGGAGAAAAAGGAGGCAAGTGGGCGCCGAATGGTGGGTGTCTTATTGCGTAAAAAATGGGAAAGAAAGTTCGGCGAAAAGTGGAGAAGAAAAAAATTCTTCTCCGCTGTTCTCTGCGCGCGCAGGGAAGAAGACGATGGTGCCGTTTCAAAACAGCACCGTTTTGCGTTTTCTCTTTTTTTTTTTTAATAAACAGTGCTTGAAACGGCGTCGTTTTGGTCAAAACGCGTCGTTTCATTTAAAAGGATTTTGGCGCTAGAACGCGTCAGATTTAAAATTAAGCCCTCAATTTGCGCGCGTTTTACATTTTGGTCCCTAGTCTCGGATTTCTTCAATTAAGTCCCTAATTGGCCTTAAACTTCAATATTTATGCAATTAAGCCCCTGATTTGACCAATTTAACTTCCAAAAATTATAATTTGACCCCAGAAAATTAATTTCTTCTAATTAAAGCCCAAATTAAGTCCAAAATCAATTGTTTTGCAATTAAAACCTCTATAAATTCAATTAAACCTTCAATAAAATTTAATTGAGTCCATAAACTTCTAATTTTGCATTTTTCTTCCTCAAATTGAATTTGTTTTTATCATCAGGGCTCTTATCAGTCAATGATATACTGTCAAAAATTAATTTTTTATTTTGAACATCCTCAATCAATTTTTGAGCATTTTTAGGGCGCTCTGGCATTTTTTTCACTGTTATATTTTTTTATAATGTATTTTTTTGATTTTTTTGTATTTTATTATTTTTTATGTGGGGATCCAAAAATGGGTTACAACAATAGGTTTGAGATGGTATGCTAGCAATGCGAGAAGAATTGGTTTTTTTTATTGGAGAAAATCAAAGTTGGACTGTTTGTTAAAAAAATATTAAAATTTGAGATTCTAAACTCAATTTAATATGAATTTCTTTTTTTTTTGTTAATTAGATTCAGTTAATAGTGTGTGGCTAAGTTTTTTTTAAAAAAATAAAATCAATGAGATTTTATAATATTTAATATAAGAGCTAGCTTTATAGTTTTTAGTTTGAAAATAATAATATTTTTTGTATATAATTAGATATTTTTTATTGATTTTTTTATATGTTAGTGAGGACATAAAATGTTATCATAAATCATAATTTCTTTAAAAAATAGAAATAAAATGATTAAACTATATATATAATGATCAAGGTTCAACGTAATTACTTTTTATTGTATGTAAAATGTCCTTATTTACTTTTAAAAAATAGATGCTTGACTTGAAAATTCATTACAAAACATGAATCAACTCAATTGTGATGTGTGTGGCCCAACCCCTGCTCTTGACAGGAAGGTGCCTCTGCTGACTGCTGCCCAGTGCGCGTTCGCTATCCCTTTCATTTCTCTTTTTGCTTTTTCTCCTCCGAAACTCTATCTTCTTTACAGTGTAAGAAAAAGATCCGTAAGAAAATCCAGGAAACTTGCCGGTACGAGTTCTTGACCTAAAGAAACCGGAAAAAATTCGAAGTCATTGGAATAAAAAGAAAAGAAAAGGGCTTTCGAAGTTGGTTACTAAGATACCAGAAGTAGAAAAAATATATATTGGGTTTGTACTTAGTGTTCAAGTTATGGTGGCTACATTATCCAAGAGGTTGGATTCAGTTTTGTTATACAAGCACTAGTATATTAAAAATTAATAATTAATAATAACAACATTATTATTGTTAATGAATATTAAAATTAATAAAGAAATAAAAGACCATGATGTTTTTACTATAGATAGATCGAAGCCTACATATATTTTTTTATTGTTAATAGAAGAATTGATGCATGTGATATCAAGAATTATATAGAAAAATAAATGTTAGAATATAATATTGATGTAAAGTGAAGACTAAATCAAGAAAAACTGAAAGATAAATATAATTTAAAATATTTGAACGACTTTTGCTTTTTTGCAGACTTTATCAAGGTATTTGGTTTCCTGATTTTGACCAACTGAACGAGGTTGTTTTGAATTGATTTTTGATTTTTTAAAAAAATTATTGTCCTGGTTTGGTGAATTTCTTAGATCTAAATTGGATCGATCCGAAACATGAACACCCAACTACCTCAAAATTGTAATCACCTTGGCTGTAACTTCAACCACCCAACTACCTCAAAATTGCAATCACATCAGGCACATGGCGTTGCATTCGCATTCATCCCCTGACTATGAAATGGATTTCCTGGAATTTGATCTCCTTGGTCTGCAGGAACCCTAATTAAATGAAATGGATTTCCTGGAAATTGATCTCCTTGGTCCCCAGCCTATTTTCTCCGAGACCGTGCAACCTGTTGAAAAAATTCGAAGTCATTGGAATAAGAAGAAAGAAAAGGGCTTTCGAAGTTGGTTGCTAAGATACCAGAAGAATAAACAAATATTGGGTTTGAACTTAGTGTTCAAGCTATGGTGGCTAGCTACATTATCCAAGAGGTTGGATTCAGTTTTGTTATACAAGCACTAGCTAGTATATTAAAAATTAATAATAAAAACATTATTATTTTTATTAGAATTAATAAAGAAATAAAAGACCATGATGTTTTACTATAGATAGATCGAAGCCTAGATCATATATTTTTTTTCAAAACATTGATTTCAATTTAAGACCGATTATATTGGATTGTAATAGATTTTGAAGTTAGAAGTAGGTCTCCAGAAGATATTAGGACGAGTTTGAGGATTTGTTTTTACTGAAGAAAAAAGGTGTTAGGATGCACATGAATGGTGGCCCTTGATTTTCTGACTATCGAAGCATTCTCGAGAAAACATAGCACCACGTGTTCTTCCAATAAATAACGTGTCCTTGTCTAGTTCTTGTTGTGGATCGGATTAAAAGTTACTTTTCAATGGAAAAAAAAAAATGTGAGCACTGTTAACTTTTCAATGGAAATTTTTTTTACAGAGAGAGGGGTTGCTGTTGAGCAGGGAGTGGCTCCTGCCTCTTGGTTGCTGTCGTCTGCTGGTTGAAGGGGAAAAAGGGTAAATGGGGAGGAGGCCGTGTGTGGGGGTTTGTTCGGGTGTATTGCTGGTTTGTAGGAAAAAGGAGATGAGGGATCGGCTGAGAGAGGGGAAAGTGAAAGTGGCGGCTGGTTTGTTTGGCGGAGGGCAAGGGAGAGTGGGAGGAGATGGTGAGGCGGCTGTGGCTGTCCCGGTTAGAGGGGTCTGTGTGGGGGAGCAAAAAAATTCAAGCAAGCCGGGGGGGCGGCTGTTTGAAAAAAAGATCGAGTTAGGTTTAGGGTTTGGGTATTTTTGTGTCCTCTAAATGTGTAAAATTGCCCTCCCCCTATGCAAGTGTTGGAAGCTATTATTTATAGGCAAAATGTTGCCAGGTTTCCGAACTTGGTCCCTCAACTTCTTCTTTTTTTGTAAATTTGATTTTTCTTAAATTTTTTTGTATTTTTGAAAACGAGCAATATCAACGTCGACTCAATGAGGAAAATCAATGATTTTAAAAATAACACGCTAAAAGTCGAACGCGTTCCAAAAACCTTTAAAAAATTTAAATTCTTTTTAGACGACGCTGAAAATGCTAAAAACAACGCAAATATATTAAAAAGTATTTTTTGGATTTTCGATGTTTTTTTCTCTATTTTGGATTTTTATATGAAAAATTATCAAAACATGGGTTTGGGTAGCAACATGGAGCTTTAAAGGTGTTGGAAAATAAACTAATCATTTCTTTTTCCAACATGGGAGGGTTAACTTGTGCAGTTACCTCACTCCATCTTCGGGCGTATTCCCTTATGGACTTCTTGTTGTCCCTCTCCATAGCTTGCAAGCTTAAATGATCAAGGCCCACGTCTATATTACTTATATTGCCCATGAAAGCATCAACTAAATCCTTCCATTTTTTAACCTTGGTATTGTCCAACCGCATATACCAAGTGAGGGAAACATCACTCAAGCTGTCTTGAAAGAAATGAATCAGCAGTTTCTCATCATCAATCACCTCAGCCATTTTGTTGCAGTATGCTTTGAGATGAGTTATAGGGCATTGAGTTCCCATATATTTGATAAATTCTGGCACTCTAAACTTTTTGGGAATGACAATTAGGCACCAAACACATCTCAGCAGCCTTTATAAGATCATATAGGCGAATTCCCTCAAATGCCCTCATCCTTTGTTCTAAGGTAATGAATTTGTTCAGATCATCTTCTTTTATTATTTTGCCCTTTTGAGATTCATTCTCTGTAGAATCAATGGTAAACGACATTCTCGTGGGGTATGCTGGTTGAAAATGCATGGCTTGTTGAAAATCAGATGACAACCCATTTCCCCCAGATTCTGTGGATTGAAGGGATTTACAAGCATAGGTTCAGGCTGAGCTATAAGTGTTGCTTTTCCTAATTTATCTCTCAAGGCCTGCTCGAGTAGACTACTAAGCCTTGCGACTTCTTCTTTAAGATTGTCCACCTCTTTTTGATGTTGGGCTTCCAACTGGGCTCTTTCTTCATCTTCCATTTGTCCTTTTCTCGAATGGGTTTCAATGGGGAACCTATATTTCAACCTGCTATATGTAAATCATACAATTATGTCAAAAATGTTGAAGCAATTAAAAAAATGCGTATGAAATGTAGACTCGCCCTTCACGGGATGACAACTTAATAGAAAGATCCTAATTGTTGAGTGCATCAAAAGGTTGGTCATTATCTAGTTTTGAAGGATCTCTTGCATGCTCAGTGATCGTCCATGGAAGGTTGATATGAGGCTTACAAGTAGTATGAAAATAGAGGCCCTGAGTAATATCAGTTTGGCATATCAACCACTTCCAAGTAAACGATCAAACGAGAGTTGGATGGTTTCACGAGTCTTACCCAGGCTAAAGCCGTTGGGGTACCGTTACTTTCCCACCTATCCTAGATTTTCAGGTGTGTGCTCTCAACGTGATGCATGACAATATAACATGGATGCATGCTAAAGCAGTAAATTCAAGAAAAATAAACAAATAAACATAACATAACAAACATTATAGCAATTGATAAACAAAAGGCAAAGCTTAGTCCATTAGTCCCCAGTGGAGTCGTCATTCTGTCACACCCAACATCGCGGCAGCCTTAAAAATTATCCTTGATTATTTTTAAAGAACAAATTTTTGGCATCTTGTTCCCTGAGTAATATCAGTATTGTGGTCACTAGGAACCCTAACTGGTCAATAGAGATTTAACACGACCAAAAGATTGATGTCTTCTCCCAAGTACAGGAGTGTCGAAATAATAAATAACCCGGCAAGACCGGGGTCGAACCACAGAGAGGTTAATTGTATAAATTATAAATAACAAGACAACAACAACAATAACAATAATATTAATAGTAATAGTAATAATAATAATAATAATAATAATAATAAACCTTAGTTTGATCATGCCTGCAAAATTTCTTGATTTTTGTTTGGCTCAAAATTGCACAACACTTTCCTTGTCAAATGAGCCTTTCTTGTTAATAAGATCATGTGTTTATAACATACCTTCATTTTTGTTGTTGTTTCATGCAAATAACATATTGAGCATAATCTTTAAGCATGAAACCAATCACACCAAAGAATCTTTGGGTGTGTTTTCCTTTCTTTCAAAACTATGCATAATCGCACATGTTCACAAGAATTTTTGGGAATTCAAAGTTTAGTACAGAAACTGAAATCATGTTGATGTTTGTCCAAAACAAACGAGTTCTGGAAATTCAGGTGATTCCTTAGAAAGGTAACCATACACCTAGAAAAAAAAAAAAACCATGGAGTGACTCTAAAGCTGAGTTTGATTGCATGAATAATGAGAAATCACTTTGCATACTCGCATGAAAGCAAGACTTACCGATCCTAAATGCATGCATTTGAGATGAAGAAAGGCCATCCTTGATAATTCTTTCACAAGGCTTAAATATATCATTTGTAGTCCCTTTTTGAGCCTAATAAATATTTCTTGAAAAAATAACCTTGGCTAGGATCACACCCCACACTGGGGGCAAGTGCGATGACATAGAGAAAACCTAAATGATGGAAAATGCCCAAGCAATACTAGGGGGCATAAAAGAAATTTCTCAATCATCAAAGGTGCCCAACAAAGTTAGGGGCATGAAGAAAAATCCAAAGGATCAAGAGTTTTGAGCATTAAAAAAAAAAAACAATATTATAATGCTCAAAACCATATGAAGAAAACAAAAACAAAGAGAACAAGCCCAATCCCAACACAAGGGGGCACAGTAGACAATTTTCGAAAGACAGTCAAATGACAAAAGGTCAAGAAACAAGCACAAGTGATCCTTAGTCTTCAAATCCTTAAACACCTTTTGAGCCTACAAATATCATTTTCTTCATAACCAAGAGCCCAAGCCTACATTACATGCCTAATCAAGCCCTTTTTATCAAAGGCAAGCAATCTGGATCGGTAGGCAATGCTTTCTCATGTAAACCAAATCATTATTCATGCAAATAAAATAAATGCTTTGAACCTCGGTTCTCAATAACCCTCAAATTGAAATTTAAACCTTTTTGACAAACCAGAGGTCACTTCATATTTTTTACCAAAAGCCAAAAAAAAAAGTTTTCATCACTTCTGATAACCTCTCCATAGGAATCACTTGAATTTTTGAGTTTGCTTTGAATCGATGTCAAAATAATTTTTGTGTCTGGAATAGCTTTGGAATTCCAAAAATTCTGCATGAAAACACCTCCTTGTCAAACCTACATTCACATAGCCTCATCCCCAAACCTGAATTGAACACTTGGGGCATGATCAAGCTAGGGGGAATAAAAAACATATGATAGGGCTGGCTCCATGATTCCCATTCTAAGAAAATGTCAAGCAAAATTGGCAACCCTTGAGATAAAGAGGCAGAAAAAGAAGTATGATGGTATCAAGTCTTTCCTAGAGGTCAAAATCACAAGAGATGACTCGAGTAAGCAAGAGCGAAAAGCCATTGAAGTTCACTACCAACACTCCAACGTTTTGAGAAAAGAAACACACCATGAAGAAATGGGGACCTATATTTCGAATCAGGTAAGGATGCATGCATATCATCTAACCTAAAAAAAAAAAAAAAAATTTACACATATTTTTAATTGTTACAGGAAAACCCTTAATGAGGTCCAGCAAGATGGTGGAAAAAGAAGAAGCATGGTGGTGATAATAATAAAGAATCGATTTTGATCATGGAATAAAAAGAAGATGGGATAAACCTTACCATTAGGAAAATCCCAAAGAAATGAAAAGATCAACCTTGCAATCGAGAAGCCTCGAGTTTTCAACCCTTGCAGTCAGGAAACATCGAGTTTTCAAACCCTATGATCGAGAATTATCAGGAAACACCAAGTTTTCCAGCCCTTCTTCTGTCATCCCCTCAAAGACTTCGCCAGGTAAGTCCTATTTTTCACACTTGGCACTTCACATTTTTTCCATCTGGGTAGGTCACCCATGACAATGAGACCGCACTTCATCATATTTTTTCCATTTGGGTAGGTCACCCATTACAACGAGACCACATTCATATTTTTTCCATTGGGTAGGTCACCCATTACAATGAGACCACACTTCATATTTTTCTTTTTGGAGGTCGCCATCACAAGAGACCGCACTTCACATCTTTCTATTTGGGTAGGTCGCCCATCACAACGACCTTCATCATTTTTTTCCATCTGGGTAGGTCGCCCATCACAACGAGACCACTTCATATTTTTTCCATGGGTAGGTCACCCATTACAATGAGACCGCACTTCACATTTTTCCATTTGGGTAGGTCACCCATCACAACGAGACCACTTCTTTTTTCCATTGGGTAGGTCACCCATACAATGAGACCATCATTTTTTCTAGGGTAGGTCACCCATACAATGAGACCATCATTTTCTTGGGTAGGTCACCCATACAATGAGACCATCATTTTTCTTGGGGGTCACCCATACAATGAGACCATCATTTTTCTTGGTCACCCATACAATGAGACCATCATTTTTCCTGGGAGGTCACCCGTTACAATGAGACCATTTTTTACACATTCTTTTGTTTTGGTTAAATGAGGTCGCAGATGGATCTCATGTAGCTTTGGTTAAAGGGAATCGCCAGATGGGATTTCAGGTTAACGAGTTACACATATGTTTACGTTCCAATTGAATGAGGTCGCCAGATGGGATCTCATGTAGCTTTGGTTAAAGGGAATCGCCAGATGGGATTTCAGGTTAACTGAGTTACACAATATTTTCGTGTCATCGAGAGGTCGCCAGATGGGATCTCATGTAGCTTTAGTTAAAGGGAATCTCCATATGGGATTTCAGGTTGACTGAGCTACACACATTCTTTGGTTTTGGTTAAAAGGGGTCGCCAGATGGGATCTCAGGATAATGAAAAAAAAAAAAAAACGAAGAACAGATTAAGGTTTTTAGATGAAGTAGATATTGAGCAAACAGAAATACAAGTTTTTCTTTACAAAGCTTACTATGCAAAACATTGAGGAGTTTTGCTTTGTAAGCATTGTAAAGAGGGGGCATCTGTTGCTACCCAATTTTTGACCCATGTTTTTAATATATTTTCAAAAATTCCAAAAATAGAGAAAAACAAAGAAAATCCAAAAAAAATATGTTTTTTAATATATTTTTCGTCATTTTAGCATTTTCAACGTCGTCTAAAAAAGAATTTAATTTTTCAAACGCGTTCGACTTTTCACGTGTCATTTTTAAAATCATTGATTTTCCGCATTTGAGTCGACGTTGATATTGCTCGTTTTCAAAAAATACAAAAAAATAAGAAAAATCAAAATTTACAAAAAAAAAAAGAGTTGAGGGACCAAGTTGAAAAACCTAGCAACATTTTACCTATAAATACTGGTTTCCTCAACACAAAAAAAGTTGGGGGCTAATTTTGGAAAACACCAAAAATACAAAAAAGAAAACCCTAAGTCTATCTCTAACAAGGGAGCCGCGGGCCACCCCTCTTGGTTTTTGATCTTCTCCTCACAGCTGCCTCTACAGCCGCCCCCCTAGGCTCTCGGTTTTGAATTTTTTTTCACACTGGAGCCCCCTGACTTCTCCTAGCCCCGGCCAAAACCAAAACGAAAACACCAACCCGCTCTTATCCCCTGCAAAAACCGGCCAAACAGCCCCTCCCCGGTTTGAATCATTCTCCAATCCCTGGCCGTTCCTTTATATTCTCAATAGCAGCGCCTTCAGGGAAACCCAACTCCCAGCCAACGAAAGCCAGCCGGCGGCCCTCAGCCTTGAAAAAAAAGAAACCCATAGCCGATCCCCCATCACTGCTATAATCTCCCAACACCAGCACCCCTTTACTAGATCGTCTTCCTCCCAACTCAGCCCTTATTTTCCTTTCGCCTTTGGACAACCACAACTTCTTCTCAGTTGCAGGAGCAAGGGACGAATTTTAGGGACTGTTCATACAGCCCCCAGAAGTCCTTCCCTGCAATTTTCTAGAATTTTAGGGACTGTTTTTGTAAATTTTAAATTATGTAATGTAATTTTTATTTATTTATTTTGTATTTGTATTTTGTATTTTGTATTTTGTATTTTGTATTATGGATGTAACAAAAGAAAAGAAAAGAAAAGAAAAGAAATACAGTGAAAGTGTATGTGTGTGTTTGTATTTGTTTTATGAATTTTGTTATTTTATTTATTTATTTTTTAGGATAAAATTGCAAATTTATTAAAGAAGAATTTAATATTTTGATCGGATCACGGTTAAGAATTATTAACTTATACGTAAGTGATATTTCTAATTTCCGATGAAAAGACAATTATTAAAACTTCTTTAACACATCAAATTCGCGAAGCAGCTTAAATAGCGAGAGCAACACAATCCATATATATACATAGTGTGTTCATCCACATCATTTGGATATTGATGATTCAAAAAACAGGAAGCATTACAAACAACATCCTGCATTACAAATTTGGCTGGGAAAGCAGTTCATGACCCGTTTGAATTTTTTTTTTTTTATGTTGTTGAATTGTTTTGATATGTTTATAATCATAGGTGTCGCACGTGTGCGGCGGCGCGGCGATCGTCCACCCTCAAGGAAAAATCGGAATATTTATTCCTTGAAAATAGGGAGAGACAAGGAATTCTTGTCTATACATGTGAAAATATGGACTGGGAGTCGCCACCTAGTATTCTGGTTACTAGGAACCCTAACTAGTCTCAGAGATGGGGTACGGAGACTGGTTGCGTAAAGGGAAGGTATTAGCACCCCAACTACGCCCTACCTAAGGTAGGCTGCATTGTTTTGATGTCTGATAAAAATCTAAAATCGTGTTGTGGTTTTTGAATTGTTGGTTTGTTTATGGTTTAAGAAAAGTCCTCCTCTGTAAGGAGATCCTTATCTTTATCGGGTAAAAAACTAACAATTTGAAGTCGTCCAAAGAAAATATCTTTTTAATATCAGGAATACGATTTACGTATAAATTCATAATCCCTGATACTAAAATCAAACAAAACAAAATATTTTATTATTTTTTGAGATTTGGCCAATGTTCTCTTGACTTTAATAAATTGGTTATTAAAGCCAAAATGCATGCTAAAATATTGTTTTTTTTGACATATGAAAAATATGATATGATTTTTAGATTTGAGACACTTGGCCGTATGCACAAAAACATTTTTTTATCTTTTTTTTTTAATTTTGTTTTGTATTTTTTGGAATTTTAATACCGGATTTATATTTTTACGATGTAAAAATACTGCCCGATATTAATCAAAATGACATAAAAAATTACGCTGAAAAATTATAAAATGCTGAAACAATTATTTTTTATTTATATTTTTACGATGTAAAATACAAACCGATATTAAGCAAAATTGATAAAAAAATGTGCTGAAAAAATTTGTAAAAATTCTAATAAAACAATTTGAAATGGGTCGGACCCGGCCCATTACCAAATGGGCTGGTTACTGTGCCTAAGCACAGTAACCAGCCTCCTTCAACTGCTGCAGAACGTGAATTAATTCACGTTGCATGAAAAAAAAAAAAGGAGCTGCAAAAGGAGAAGGAGACGGGCAACGGGAGATTACCTGCGGTGGCGTCGAGGCGGTGCTGCTGGCGGTGTAGGCACGGTGGCGATGGTGGCGGAGGCACGGTGGCCTGCGGTTTTCCTTCTCTCTCTCTCCTCTGTGTTTTTTTTTCGTTTTCTTCTCTGCTTCTTCTTTTCTCTGCTCTGCCTTCTCTCCTCTCTTCTCTCGGTCTTCTCCCTCTTCTCCCTCTCTTATCCCTTCTGTTCTCTCTCTTTTCTTTGGTCTGCTTCCCCTGTTTTTATAGGCAAAAAGAGGGGCAGGACGTCACGGTGGGGCGGCCACTGTTGGCCGCCCCCTCGACTATCGATCAGTGGAGAAAAAGGAGGCAAGTGGGCGCCGAATGGTGGGTGTCTTATTGCGTAAAAAATGGGAAAGAAAGTTCGGCGAAAAGTGGAGAAGAAAAAAATTCTTCTCCGCTGTTCTCTGCGCGCGCAGGGAAGAAGACGATGGTGCCGTTTCAAAACAGCACCGTTTTGCGTTTTCTCTTTTTTTTTTTTAATAAACAGTGCTTGAAACGGCGTCGTTTTTGGTCAAAACGCGTCGTTTCATTTAAAAGGATTTTGGCGCTAGAACGCGTCAGATTTAAAATTAAGCCCTCAATTTGCGCGCGTTTTACATTTTGGTCCCTAGTCTCGGATTTCTTCAATTAAGTCCCTAATTGGCCTTAAACTTCAATATTTATGCAATTAAGCCCCTGATTTGACCAATTTAACTTCCAAAAATTATAATTTGACCCCAGAAAATTAATTTCTTCTAATTAAAGCCCAAATTAAGTCCAAAATCAATTGTTTTGCAATTAAAACCTCTATAAATTCAATTAAACCTTCAATAAAATTTAATTGAGTCCATAAACTTCTAATTTTGCATTTTTCTTCCTCAAATTGAATTTGTTTTTATCATCGGGGCTCTTATCAGTCAATGATATACTGTCAAAAATTAATTTTTATATTTTTGAACATCCTCAATCAATTTTTGAGAATTTTTAGGGCGCTCTGGCATTTTTTTCACTGTTATATTTTTTTATAATGTATTTTTTTGATTTTTTTGTATTTTATTATTTTTTATGTGGGGATCCAAAAATGGGTTACAACAATAGGTTTGAGATGGTATGCTAGCAATGCGAGAAGAATTGGTGTTTTTTTTATTGGAGAAAATCAAAGTTGGACTGTTTGTTAAAAAAATATTAAAATTTGAGATTCTAAACTCAATTTAATATGAATTTCTTTTTGTTTTTTGTTAATTAGATTCAGTTAATAGTGTGGTGGCTAAGTTTTTTTTAAAAAATAAAATCAATGAGATTTTATAATATTTAATATAAGAGCTAGCTTTATAGTTTTTTTAAGTTGAAAATAATATTTTTTGTATATATAATTAGATATTTTTTATTGATTTTTTTATATGTTAGTGAGGACATAAAATGTTATCATAAATCATAATTTCTTTAAAAAAATAGAAATAAAATGATTTATATATATAATGATCAAGGTTCAACGTAATTACTTTTTATTGTATGTAAAATGTCCTTATTTACTTTTAAAAAATAGATGCTTGACTTGAAAATTCATTACAAAACATGAATCAACTCAATTGTGATGTGTGTGGCCCAACCCCTGCTCTTGACAGGAAGGTGCCTCTGCTGACTGCTGCCCAGTGCGCGTTCGCTATCCCTTTCATTTCTCTTTTTGCTTTTTCTCCTCCGAAACTCTATCTTCTTTACAGTGTAAGAAAAAGATCCGTAAGAAAATCCAGGAAACTTGCCGGTACGAGTTCTTGACCTAAAGAAACCGGAAAAAATTCGAAGTCATTGGAATAAAAAGAAAAGAAAAGGGCTTTCGAAGTTGGTTACTAAGATACCAGAAGTAGAAAAAATATATATTGGGTTTGTACTTAGTGTTTCAAGTTATGGTGGCTACATTATCCAAGAGGTTGGATTCAGTTTTGTTATACAAGCACTAGTATATTAAAAATTAATAATTAATAATAACAACATTATTATTGTTAATGAATATTAAAATTAATAAAGAAATAAAAGACCATGATGTTTTTACTATAGATAGATCGAAGCCTACATATATTTTTTTTATTGTTAATAGAAGAATTGATGCATGTGATATATCAAGAATTATATAGAAAAATAAATGTTAGAATATAATATTGATGTAAAGTGAAGACTAAATCAAGAAAAACTGAAAGATAAATATAATTTAAAATATTTGAACGACTTTTGCTTTTTTGCAGACTTTATCAAGGTATTTGGTTTCCTGATTTTGACCAACTGAACGAGGTTGTTTGAATTGATTTTTGATTTTTTTAAAAAAATTATTGTCCTGGTTTGGTGAATTTCTTAGATCTAAATTGGATCGATCCGAAACATGAACACCCCAACTACCTCAAAATTGTAATCACCTTGGCTGTAACTTCAACCACCCAACTACCTCAAAATTGCAATCACATCAGGCACATGGCGTTGCATTCGCATTCATCCCTGACTATGAAATGGATTTCCTGGAATTTGATCTCTCCTTGGTCTGCAGGAACCCTAATTAAATGAAATGGATTTCCTGGAAATTGATCTCCTTGGTCCCCAGCCTATTTTTCCGAGACCGTGCAACCTGTTTGAAAAAATTCGAAGTCATTGGAATAAGAAGAAAGAAAAGGGCTTTCGAAGTTGGTTGCTAAGATACCAGAAGAATAAACAAATATTGGGTTTGAACTTAGTGTTCAAGCTATGGTGGCTAGCTACATTATCCAAGAGGTTGGATTCAGTTTTGTTATACAAGCACTAGCTAGTATATTAAAATTAATAATAAAAACATTATTATTTTTATTAGAATTAATAAAGAAATAAAAGACCATGATGTTTTACTATAGATAGATCGAAGCCTAGATCATATATTTTTTTTTCAAAACATTGATTTCAATTTAAGACCGATTATATTGGATTGTAATAGATTTTGAAGTTAGAAGTAGGTCTCCAGAAGATATTAGGACGAGTTTGAGGATTTGTTTTTACTGAAGAAAAAAGGTGTTAGGATGCACATGAATGGTGGCCCTTGATTTTCTGACTATCGAAGCATTCTCGAGAAAACATAGCACCACGTGTTCTTCCAATAATAACGTGTCCTTGTCTAGTTCTTGTTGTGGATCGGATTAAAAAGTTACTTTTCAATGGAAAAAAAAAAATGTGAGCACTGTTAACTTTTCAATGGAAATTTTTTTACAGAGAGAGGGGTTGCTGTTGAGCAGGGAGTGGCTCCTGCCTCTTGGTTGCTGTCGTCTGCTGGTTGAAGGGGAAAAAGGGTAAATGGGGAGGAGGCCGTGTGTGGGGGTTTGTTCGGGTGTATTGCTGGTTTGTAGGAAAAAGGAGATGAGGGATCGGCTGAGAGAGGGGAAAGTGAAAGTGGCGGCTGGTTTGTTTGGCGGAGGGCAAGGGAGAGTGGGAGGAGATGGTGAGGCGGCTGTGGCTGTCCCGGTTAGAGGGGTCTGTGTGGGGAGCAAAAAAATTCAAGCAAGCCGGGGGGGGCGCTGTTTGAAAAAAGATCGAGTTAGGTTTAGGGTTTGGGTATTTTTGTGTCTCCTCTAAATGTGTAAAATTGCCCTCCCCCTATGCAAGTGTTGGAAGCTATTATTTATAGGCAAAATGTTGCCAGGTTTCCGAACTTGGTCCCTCAACTTCTTCTTTTTTTGTAAATTTGATTTTTCTTAAATTTTTTTGTATTTTTGAAAACGAGCAATATCAACGTCGACTCAATGAGGAAAATCAATGATTTTAAAAATAACACGCTAAAAGTCGAACGCGTTCCAAAAACCTTTAAAAAATTTAAATTCTTTTTAGACGACGCTGAAAATGCTAAAAACAACGCAAATATAGCCTCATCCCCAAACCTACATTCATATAGCCTCATCCCCAAACCTGAATTGAACACTTGGGGCATGATCAAGCTAGGGGGAAATAACGAAACATATGATAGGGCTGGCTCCATGATTCCCATTCTAAGAAAATGTCAAGCAAAATTGGCAACCCTTGAGATAAAGAGGCAGAGGACAAAGAAGTATGATGGTATCAAGTCTTTCCTAGAGGTCAAAATCACAAGAGATGACTCGAGTAAGCAAGAGCGAAAAGCATTGAAGTTCACTACCAACACTCCAACGTTTGAGAAAAGAAACACACCATGAAGAAATGGGGACCTATATTTCGAATCAGGTAAGGATGCATGCTATCATCTAACCTAAAAAAAAAAAAAAAAATTTACACATATTTTTGAATTGTTACAGGAAAACCCTTAATGAGGTCCAGCAAGATGGTGGAAAAAGAAGGAAGCATGGTGGTGATAATAATAAAGAATCGATTTTGATCATGGAATAAAAAGAAGATGGGATAAACCTTACCATTAGGAAATCCAAGAAATGAAAAGATCAACCTTGCAATCGAGAAGCCTCGAGTTTTCAACCCTTGCAGTCAGGAAACATCGAGTTTTCAAACCCTATGATCGAGAATTATCAGGAAACACCAAGTTTTCCAGCCCTTCTTCTGTCATCCCCTCAAAGACTTCGCCAGGTAAGTCCTATTTTTCACACTTGGCACTTCACATTTTTTCCATCTGGGTAGGTCACCCATGACAATGATACCGCACTTCATCATATTTTTTCCATTTGGGTAGGTCACCCATTACAACGAGACCACATTTCATATTTTTTCCATTTTTGGGTAGGTC
Source organism: Populus tremula (assembly GCA_964019445.1). Taxonomy (NCBI): domain Eukaryota; kingdom Viridiplantae; phylum Streptophyta; class Magnoliopsida; order Malpighiales; family Salicaceae; genus Populus; species Populus tremula. The sequence goes on from CAXHTJ010000962.1 coordinate 28,879, forward strand.
ACCCATTACAATGAGACCGCACTTCATATTCTTTCTTTTTGGGTAGGTCGCCCATCACAACGAGACCACTTCATCATATTTTTTTTCCATCTGGGTAGGTCGCCCATCATAATAAGACCGTTTTTTTTCACATTCTTTCTATTTGGGTAGGTCGCCCATCACAACGAGACCACTTTTTCATATTCTTTCCACATGGGTAGGTCACCCATTACAATGAGACCGCACTTCACATTTTTTCCATTTGGGTAGGTCACCCATCACAACAAGACCGCTTCTTTCCACATTGGGTAGGTCACCCATACAATGAGGCCATCATTTTTTCTAGGTAGGTCACCCATACAATGAGACCATCATTTTTCTTGGGTAGGTCACCCATACAATGAGACCATCATTTTTCGTGGGTAGGTCACCCATACAATGAGACCATCATTTTTCTAGGTCACCCGTACAATGAGACCATCATTTTTCCTGGGTAGGTCACCCGTACAATGAGACCATTTTTTACGCATTCTTTTGTTTTGGTTAAATGAGGTCGCCAGATGTGATCTTAGGTAGCTTTGGTTAAAGGGAATCGCCAGATGGGATTTCAGGTTAACCGAGTTACACACAGTTTAGTTCTAATTGAATGAGGTCGCCAGATGGGATCTCATGTAGCTTTGGTTAAAGGGAATCGCCAGATGGGATTTCAGGTTAACCGAGTTACACAATATTTTCGTTCCAATTGAATGAGGTCGCCAGATGGGATCTCAGGTAAACCCAATTAAAAGGGCAGGTCGCCCGTGAAAATAGACCAGTGTGAGGGTGTGGGCTGGTCGCCCGTGAAAATAGACCAGAGTGAGTATGTGTGGGCAGGTCGCCCGTGAAAATAGACCAGTGTGAGTGTGTGGGCAGGTCGCCCCTGAAAATAGACCACTTTGAGTATATATGGGCAGGTCGCCCGTGAAAGTAGACCAGTGTGAGTGTGTGGGCCGGTCGCCCCTGAAAATAGATCAATGTGAGTGTGTGGGTAGGTCGCCCAAGATAATGAAATCATTTTCCTTTTGTTTTCTTTACAAAGCTTACTCTGTAAAATTTTGAGGAGTTTTGCTTCGTAAGCATTGTAAAGAGGGGGCATCTGTTGCTACCCAATTTTTGACCCATGTTTTTGATATATTTTCAAAAAATCAAAAATAGAGAAAAACAAAGAAAATCCAAAAAATATGTTTTTTAATATATTTTCGTCATTTTAGCATTTTCAATGTCGTCTAAAAAAGAATTTAATTTTTTAAAAAAAGATTTTCAAACGCGTTCGACTTTTCACGCGTCATTTTTAAATCATTGATTTTCCTCATTTGAGTCGACGTTGATATTGCTCGTTTTCAAAAAATACAAAAAAATAAGAAAAATCAAAATTTACAAAAAAATAAAGAAGTTGAGGGACCAAGTTGAAAAACTTGGCAATATTTTTTGCCTATAAATACTGGTTTCCAACACTTGCAAAAAAGGGGGTAGTTTTGAAATATCAGAAAAAAATACAAAAAAACCTATCTTTTTCAAAAGGGTGCAGCCCCCTCCCTTTCTCTTTTCTCTGGAAACCGCCGCCCCCATCTCTTCTGGATCTGACCCCCACATTTGAACCCACGGTCCAACCATCTCCTTCACCCCTTTGAAACAAAAAAAACAGCAGCCGTCTCCCTCCCGCTTTTTATTTTCAGTTTCTTCTCCCTTCAGCCGGTCAAGTCTCACTCTCCATTTTCCTCACCGGAGCCACCACCCATGTTTAGCTAAGCTTCCCATTTTCTTCTCACGGTCTCCAGCTCCACCCGACAGAGACCGGCCGCCGCTCCTCTAATCTCAAACGGTATACAGCAGCGGCGGCCCCATCCTCGAGCAGCGGCGCCGTGTTCCTCCAGTAGCAGTGGTCAGAGCAATCGACCCAGAGCAGCCCCAAGACAGCCTCTCCCTCTGCGGCCGGACACCGGCAGCAAAAGCCAACCACCGCTGCCACCGACCGGAGTGAAGACCACACAGCAGCAGCCCACGCACGGTCGTTCCCCCCTTGGCCTCGCCACCACGACCCGCCTCCACCAGATCTTCCATCTGAAGAAGGAAATAACAGCGAACCGGGAAGAAGGAAAAAGGAAACAAATCTAAAAGAGGAGAAAGGAGGGAGGCAGATCTGAAAAAAAAAAAAAAAGAGAAGAAAGAGACCGAAGTGGATCTCAAAAACAAAGGAATTAAAATCTAAAATCAATTGTTTGTGGCCCCCTTTTTGCGTTTCTTGTTGCAGGTAGAGGAAGTAGTCACCGCCGGCGAGGAAGAAGGGAAGGTCTCCCCTGCTGCGTTTTTTTTCCGGCGGCGCGTGAACCCACGCGCCGCCAGTGGCGGTGGTGCGTGGGAAGACGCGCCGCCGATGTTCCTGAGGTCCCAGAAGGTCGTCCCAGCACAGTTATGAATTTTAGGGATTATTTTGTAATTTTGAGTTGTTGATGTAATTTTTTATTTAGTATTGTATTTTGTAAATATGGATGTAAAAGAAAAGAAAAGAAAAGGAAAAGAAAAGAAAAGAAATAAAAATAGTGAAAGTGAATGTGTGTGTTTAATGATGATAAAATTGCAAATATATTAAAGAAGAATTTAATATTTTGATCGGATCACGGTTAAGAATTATTAACTTATACGTAAGTGATATTTCTAATTTCCGATGAAAAGACAAATTATTAAAACTTCTTTAACACATCAAATTCACGAAGCAGCTTACCTCAGGTAGGGTGCGTTAGGGGTGCTAATACCTTCCCTAACCACAACCAGTCCCTTACCCGCGAATCTCTGACAAGACCAGTACATCCGGTTTCCTAGTAGCCCGCAATCAATTACTAGGTGGCGACTCCAACGAACCAAATTCCAGCAAACCACAACGAGACTTAAATCGCCAGCCGATGCCGCGCGCTGATTTTTTTTTGGGGTGCGACAATAATAATAATAATAATAATAATAATAATAATAGTAGTAGTAGTAGTAGTAGTAATAAAAAGAAGAGGAGGAATAAATTAATGAGAACTTTGAGATGGAAGATTAATGTAAGGATTAAACAATGATAAAAACAAATGTCAAGGTTAGAGGATCCACCAATGGTATTTCAAACAAGTATAGTATAAACTCTTATTACTCAATTTGAAAACTACATACGAAGGAGGTTCCAGTCGGATGATTTGTCATTAATAGCTCATTATAAATTATTAACATGATCATATTAATTATCTTATTTACATAACACCAAACTTTTAAATATTGTCAGGAATTCATGATGTTAATTGATGTTAACAACAAATCAAGTTCCTTTCATAGCCGAGTTGTAGGTAATACCATACGGTTGGGCTATGAGAGTGCCAAGCATTTGTTGTACCAAGTATTATACAACACAAATCTAGATTAATCATTTAACAAGCAAGGTATTAAGAATTAGTAAGATAAAAAGATAAGACATGTTAATATTAAACATTAAGGTCCATGTTGAATTTACACTATACTTGTTTTTACACCATTAGTGTTACCTTTTCACCTTGACATAATAAACTTAGCTAAACATAATGAAGAAGAGAAACATAAATAAACAAAACAAGAACATAAATAAGATACAAGTTAACTAAGGAAAGGAAAGGAAATGAAAGCATAAACAAGATATTAATGAAAGCAAAACTTAAAAATTACAAAAAAAATATAAAGAGAGAAATAAAGAGCATGAACTTGATCTGAACAACCAAGCCCCTAAATACATGGCAAATGCCTCCTTTTATAGGCCAAAATTCGGAATTATTGATTTAATGACAAATTGTTGAGTGGGTGGCCAACTCTTGACTTTGTGAAAATCCTTATCTTTTTGTCTGAATAAAATAAAGATGCTAGCATCAGAACTGGGTCCAATTGAAACATGAAAGTTGTAGGAAACTGACTCAGCTTTCCAGGAAAAAAAAATAGAGGTCATTTGGACTTCTAGAACTCCAGATATGGGCCAAACACTGAACAGTGTTCTGGCTGCAGGACAGATTTGGACTTCTCCGTTGTTGCTATAATTTGGACTTGAAAACGGCTTTCTTAGATCTTGATGAAAAAATGAAAGTTGTAGGCCTATATCTTACTGAATCTGTGTAAAAATTGGAGGTCATTTGGACGCCTAAAACTCGAGATATGACCCAATTACCGAACAATGTTCCAGTTTGGACTGCACCAACATTTCTTTTTTAAGTTTGGCCCTCTCTTTATCCTTTCAATTTCATACTTGAACTCATCAATCAATCCTTTGTTTTATATGATAGGCCTGCATTTAAGATGAACATTTACCATATATTAAGGCATTTTATAGTATTAGACTTGTTATTATAAAACATGTTTTAGTTAAGGAGTTATTGATACTTTAAGTGCAAAATGATGATATAAAACCTTGATAAATATGCACTTTTAAGTACTAATCACACCCCCTAACCAGCTTATTACTAGTCCCTAGTAATCAAAGCGTTAAAATAAAAAACAAATTGTACAGTGTGGGCGAATTATTTTGCAAAGCTGGAGAGACTTACTTGGAAGCAGGGAGATGGAGACGTGATGGAGGGCTGGCCGGCTGATGCTATTTTCTCCTCCTCTGTTTTCCTTTTGGTGTTCCTCTGGTCTTCCTTCTCCCTGCCCTCTCTTTCTTTACTTCTATGGGTTCATTCGTCTCCTCTGATCTCTCTCCCTCTCTCTATTGTGCTTTATTTCGTTCACTTTGTTTGCGTTCTACGAAAGCAAAGCTGGGAACAATGGCTTTTTGCTCCTTCCTTTTCTTAGTCTGTGTTTTTGATCCTCTGTCACCTAGGTCTTTTTTTCTGTGTTCTTCCTTTTTTCTCTGGGAACAATGCCAGAGAGCTTCCCCAACCATCCCCCCCACGAACGGGATCGTGGTCCATGATTTGCTACAGATTTTCTGTTGAAACGATTTTCTTCGTGTGCAATGGAAGGGATGAAGAACATAGCTTCCAAACGGCGCCGTTTGTGTGTTTGAGGCATTTTTCACTTTGGTCCCTAGATGTTCTAAACTTCACAATTGAGATCTTAATCATTAATAATCAATTTCTAATTGTACCCTTGGATTAATTCAATTGAATCCTTGATTTATAGTGCCATTTACACAACAATCCTGGGTTTTTTGGACTATTTAATTTGGTCATTGGACTTTAATTTTCTAGCAATTTTTCCTTGAATCAGCTCCAAACTTTGGTATTTTTTCAATTAAACCCCTGATTCCTTTAATTAATTAAATCAAAGTTTAATTAAGTCATCAAACTCATTAATTCTTCAATTAACTCTTGATTTAATTAAATCATCTAAATTTTAATTAAATCAATTCTCCAATTAAGCCTTTGATTTAATTAATTAAACTAGTCAAGAGTTTAATTAAATCTTTAAACTTCCAATCGTGTTGCCCTTAACTCAAATTTTAATTCACTCTTCATTTATTTTATTTTTACTTGTTTTTCATCTTTTTTAAAAAATAAAATAATAAAAATAATAAAAAAGGTCAAAATTGGGTTATGACAAATAGAAGCTAAAAAGGAAGTAAATGATGAAGAATAACAAGAATAAGCAAAATTTGGTAGTTTTGTAGACTTACAAATACAGATGGACTGACGTGGAGGTGGATATCCACAATCTCAGATGAAGCTTAAGGGGCTGTAGATGAGAATGGAGCTTCAGGTGTGCCAGAGAGTAAAGTACCAGTACCTACATAGTTATGTGTACAAATTGATCGAACATAGCGAGAGATATCATAATCAGAATCCTCAGAAAACGGATCTATACTAATAACATCAGATTTAGTCAGGTTATAAGTAGTGGATGGAATAGAAAAGGTATATACTCAAGGAAGACAACATGACGAGACACATAAAGTTTCCGAGTTATTGGATCAAAACAATGATAACCCTTTTTACCTTCACCATAGCCTAGAAAAACACAAATAGCGGATCGAGAGGATAGCTTACTTCGTTCTACATGAGGATGAAGAACGAAACAAGTACAACCAAGGGATCTAAATGAGGAAATAATCAGGAACATA
>CAXHTJ010000963.1:0-20685 GCA_964019445.1 Populus tremula
GTGAAATAGAGGACATGACTGTTGGCCAGTCTAAGAGGCCTAGAGAAGAGGGTCAGTCTTTTAGGCAACATGGATTAAGTGCAGGTCCGTTTAGGGGACGAAGTGGCCGTCAGGGCTCATGGGTTCAGAGGAGGTTTAGACAGAGACCATCAGTTAGTGGCTCAGGCGGTCAGAGTGGCAGTAGTGGTGCCCAGAGTTTAGTTCAGACTGCACCTCGTAGTTCATTTGTTTCATCTGGGGATAGTTCTTTGTGTCAGCACTGTGGAGGAGGTCATAACAGTGCAGAGTGCTATAGAAGGACCGGGGCTTGTTTTAGTTGTGGCCAGATAGGTCATAAGATTAGAGAGTGCCCGAGGAGACAGTTGTCCACTTCGGGGTTATCTGCTTCAGTCCAGTATCCTATTCAGGCACCATCGACGAGCCAGTCTGTGGCTCATGGGGGTAGAGGTTTTGGTGGCCGTGGTCAGAGAGGTCGGGGTGCAGGTGATAGAGGTCAGATACAGCAGGGTCAGGGGCATGCCAGAGTTTTTGCCTTGACTCAGCAGGATGCTCAGGCATCCAACACAGTTGTTTCAGGTATTCTTCCTGTTTGCTCTTTTGAAGCAAAAGTTTTGTTTGATACGGGTGCAACTCATTCGTTTGTGTCCCCATATTTTGCCATGAGGTTAGATAAACAACCAACCTTGTTAAAATCCCCCATTTCAGTCTCCACTCCCTTAGATGAGTTAATATTAGTAAAGTATGTGTATCTGGATTGTGAAATAGAGATTGGAGATAAGATTTTTATGGGAGACTTAAATGTCTTAGATATGGTTGATTTTGATGTGATTTTAAGGAATGGATTGGTTGGCTAAGCATAGGGCTTCGGTAAATTGTTGGGGTAAGAAAATAATGTTTGATCTAGATCAAGAAGTTGGGTTGGTATTTCAAGGAGATAAGATTGGGTCTCCATCAATTATGTTGTCGGCTATCTCGAGGAAAATGGCCCGAAAAGGGGTACAGTGCTACCTAGCATATATAGTGGATGTAGAGAAAGAAGTTCCCCAGTTAGAGGAAGTCCCTATAGTAAGAGAGTTTATCGATGTCTTTCCTGATGACTTACCTGGATTGCCTCCGTATAGGGAGATTGAGTTTTGTATTGATTTGGTTCCGGGCACCGAACCAATATCAATGGCACCATATAGAATGGCGCCAGCAGAATTGAGAGAGTTAAAGGAGCAGCTGCAGGATTTATTGGATAAAAAGTTCATCCGACCAAGTGTGTCCCCTTGGGGAGCTCCGGTGTTGTTTGTGAAGAAGAAAGATGGGTCATTGAGGTTGTGTATAGATTATAGGCAATTGAATCGGGTGACAGTTCGAAATAGATACCCACTCCCTCGTATAGATGATTTGTTTGATCAGTTACAGGGAGCTCAATTCTTTTCTAAGATCGATCTTCGATCTGGGTATCATCAGTTGAGGATTAGGGAGGCAGACATTTCAAAGACAGCTTTTAGAACTCGGTATGGTCATTATGAGTTTTTAGTGATGTCTTTTGGGTTGACGAATGCACCAGCAGCTTTTATGGACTTGATGAATAGAGTGTTTGGCCAATTTATTGATCGATTTGTGATAGTTTTTATTGATGATATTTTGGTGTATTCGAGGTCTAGAGAGGAGCATGAGCAGCATTTGAGAATGGTGCTTCAAACTCTGCGAGATCATCAGTTGTATGGCAAGTTCTCAAAGAGTGAGTTTTGGTTGGAGAGTGTAGCATTTCTTGGGCATGTAGTGTCAAGGAATGGGATTGAGGTTGATCCTCAAAAGATTGAAGCAGTTAAGCAGTGGCTTAGGCCTACTTCGGCGACAGAGATTAGAAGTTTCTTAGGTTTGGCCGGCTACTATCGGAGGTTTGTGGAGAACTTTTCTCGAATTTCTGCACCATTGACTAAGTTAACGCAGAAAAATGTTAAGTTTCAGTGGTCTGAAGCTTGTGAGAAAAGTTTCTTAGAGTTGAAGGAGAGATTGACTACAGCGCCTATTCTAGCAGTACCATCAGGTTCTGGTGGTTACACAGTGTATTGTGATGCTTCGAGAGTGGGGTTAGGATGTGTTCTAATGCAGCATGGCAAGGTTATTGCCTATGCTTCACGGCAGCTGAAGAAGCATGAACAGAACTATCCTACACATGATTTAGAGATGGCGGCTGTAATTTTTGCTTTGAAGATTTGGAGGCACTACTTGTATGGTGAAACTTGTGAGATCTTTACAGATCATAAGAGTTTGAAATACATCTTTCAGCAAAGGGATCTAAACCTGAGGCAGAGGAGATGGATGGAACTACTGAAGGATTATGATTGTACCATACAGTACCACCCGGGTAGGGCAAATGTAGTTGCCGATGCTTTGAGTAGAAAATCATCAGGGAGCTTAGCTCATATTCAGGAGGTACGAAGACCTCTGATTAGGGAGCTGCATGAGTTAGTGGATGAAGGAGTCAGATTTGATCTTAGTGAAGCTGGAGCAATGATTGCTCATTTTCAGGTTAAGTCAGATTTGTTTGATAAGATAAAAGCAGCTCAGAAGAAAGATGATTCACTACTCAGGATTAGAAATGAGGTTGAGCAGGGTAAGGCTGCAAGTTTTGTGATTGGTGATGATGATGTGCTGAGATATAGGGATAGGCTTTGTGTACCTGATGTTGATGATCTGAGGAGAGAATTGATGATAGAGGCACATCAGACAGTTTACACAATGCATCCAGGTTCCACCAAGATGTATAAAGACCTTAAGGTGTGTTATTGGTGGAATAGGATGAAGGCTGATGTAGCAGATTTTGTTTCTAGGTGTTTGACCTGTCAGAGGGTAAAGGGTGAACACCAGAAACCTCCTGGATTGTTACAACCATTGTTGATTCCAGAATGGAAGTGGGAAAGGATCACAATGGACTTTGTGACAGGATTGCCTAGGAGTCAGGAGGGTTATGATTCGATATGGGTGATTGTTGACAGGTTGACAAAATCAGCCCATTTTCTGCCAGTTAAGATTACTTATGGATATGCAAAGTTGGCGGAATTGTTTATTAGTGAGATTGTACGGTTGCATGGAGTGCCAATCTCGATAGTGTCTGATAGAGGTCCACAGTTTACATCGCGGTTTTGGGTGAAATTTCAAGAAGCTATGGGTACTAAGGTGCAGTTGAGTACAGCTTTTCACCCTCAGACAGATGGTCAGTCTGAGAGGACTATTCAGACCTTGGAGGATATGTTAAGGGCTTGTGTTATGGATTTTGGAGTTGGTTGGAGTAAGTTCCTACCATTAGTGGAATTTGCTTACAACAACAGTTATCAGGCTAGCATAGAGATGGCACCTTATGAGGCTTTATATGGTCGGAAGTGTAGATCACCGGTTTGTTGGTTTGAGGTTGGTGAGAAGAGGCTAATGGGACCAGAGTTGATTCAGATTACCTCAGAGAAGATTGAGGTAATTAGAAAGAAGCTTCAAACAGCTCAGAGTAGACATAAAAGTTACGCAGATAGAAGAAGGCGTGACTTAGAGTTTTCAGTGGGTGATTGTGTGTTCTTAAAAGTATCACCTACAAAAGGAGTATTCAGGTTTGGGAAGAAAGGCAAGTTGAGTCCTCGATTCATTGGACCGTATGAGATTCTGGAGAGAGTTGGGGCAGTTGCTTATCGGTTAGCATTACCACCAAACTTGTCTGCTATTCATCCGGTATTTCATGTTTCCATGTTAAGGAAATATATGTCAGATCCATCACATGTGTTAGAGGTTCATCCCATTGACTTGAGGGATGATATGGTTTATGAAGTGCAACCAGAAGCTATAGTCGACCGACAAGTGAGGAAGCTTAGGTCGAAGGACATAGCTTCAGTGAAAGTGAAATGGAAAGGCCATTCACGTGAGGAAGCGACATGGGAGCTCGAGGATAAGATGCGTGAGGAGTATCCTCATCTTTTCGATAATCTCGGTAAGTATTCAATCTTTTCTATTAAGTTTCGAGGACGAAACTTTTATAAGGTGGGGAGATTGTAATGTTTTGAAATTAATAAGATAGGAAATTACAACAAAGCCCTTGGAGGCTTAAAAGTTGGAATAAATGAATAAGGGGTATTATGGTAATTGAACAAAAATTGATAAATATAAATAGGAAGTAAAAAAAAAAAAGGAAAGAGTGATCTGAAATTAGAGAGCAGAACCGTGAGAGAGAAGAGAGAAAGAAGAAGAAGAGAAAAGAAGGGAAAATAAGGGAAAAAGGAAGAGATTTTGAGGAAATAAGTGAAAAAGGTAAGATTTAGGTTGTTTAATATGTATAATATGTTAATTAAACTTTAATTTCAGTTTTGATGAATGTTAGGGTTTTGAGAATTTATGTTTTGGGTTTAATTGATGAATTAAATTGAAGGTTAGGGGTTGATTGTGTGTTTAATTGATGATTTAGTTGATTATGGAAGATTGTGATGATTTTGAGTTATGGTTTGTTTGAATGGTGAATTTAGTTAGAAATCAGGGGATAAAGTAGGTGATCTGTTGAAATTCTGGTTTGAGGTTGAAGATGACGGAAATTCAATTTGGTCCCTCAATTTCCGAAAATTACAGTTTAGTCCCCGAACTTTGGAAAAATTACAAATTGGTCCCATGGAGCATATTCCGAGATTCTGAACAGAATAGCATATGAATTATGGACAGAATTACTGTATAGATAAGATAATTTAACACTTTCAATTTAGTCCTCCAATTTGACAAAAAGTACGATTTGACCCTAAAAATTTAGTAAAATTCCAGAATGATCCCTGAAGCATAATGATACATCCTGGACAGAATTGAGGATTAATTAAGGCAGAATTTCAGTATATTCATGGATTTATGACAAATTTCAGTTTGGTCCTCCATTAGAAAAAAATTACAATTTGGCCCTAAAAATATGAAAGTTCCAGATTAGTCCCTAGTGTAATATTAGCTTTTGCAGATTAGTTTGATGAATAATTAAGGGTTATTTAGTGAATTATTACCAATTTTATAGTTGTTTTTATTATGGATTAGATTTCGGGAAAACCGTTAGATTTTGGGTTTTTGAGAAAATTGACTAGTTAGTTCAAAAAATATAGGGTTACGAATACACCCTTAGTTAAGTGTATTAAATAGATTAAATGTTCTTTCGAGTCGTTTTTGAATATGTCTCCTTTGTATTCAGATAATCCTGATATTCTACCGGCAGGACGTCAGTAGAATTTCCTTCGGTTTCAGCTTGTGTGTGTTGTTTGCTTTTGAGTCAGGTGAGTGGATAATTTTCCATATGCATGAGAAATATTATAAATATTTGATTTGTTAATATGAATTGGATCATGCTTCTTGATAATATATATGCTGATTATTATCCTTGATATGATAAAGCATGATCAATTATTGAATCTGATTTCTTGATATGAACCAATATGATTTGACTTCTGAATTGATAGCTCCTCATTTGATGGATGTCATGAGTTGAGCTTTGAGATATGAATATGTTTGTTTGATTATGATTATGAACCTATGGTATGTCAGTCAGAATACCCATGCTAACAGGGTAGTGTTAGTCTTTGTGCACATCGTATCTGAACCCTAGTTGGTCGGGGGAGTCACCAACCTGTGTGGACTGATCATCCCACAGTACGGAGCCTCATCTCATTGCATTTTGATTTTCTGACGAGTTTTTACCATATGATATTCTTGTTATGGCCTATTTGATAAACCTTCGTATAAGAACTAAAGCCATACTTGTATATATATTTCTCATTGTTATATTACCTCGTATGTGTATATTGAATGTTATCTACTCACTGAGTTGTTGAACTCACCCTCTCATTATTTATCCTTTTCAGGCTTATAGCTTGATAGCAGTTACTTTTGTTGAACCTTCCGAACCTGCCTTTTGGTTGTAATTTGTACCTTCCTTTTGTGTCAAGTTAGTGCTCCAAAACTATGAAATTATTAACTCTTGTATTAAGACAATCGAATTATATTATGAAGTTGTTTGTTGTTAATTCTGCGTTAAACTCTGATTGAGTTGTTTAAAGGATTGTATGTAAGTTTGGGTTCGCATAGGTTTGGAACCTTGGAGGGGAACCTTGCCTATGTGCCGGTCATGGATCCGGGATTCGTGACAATTACAAACCCACAGACCTCATCGCACCATCTTCAACAACCAATGAAACAGCCCTGTAAAAACCCATTATTGCTTTGCCTCTTCCCTTAAGCAAGGACAGTCACCAAAACCCCCTTTGCATTGTCAATCTCTATCTTTTCAATACAATCCAGTCGAGCACCCCATGTCTTTCAATCAAATCCAAACCTGCTCCTTTGTCAAACCAAACAGAAATAAAAGCATTGATTGCCATTTTCCATGCAATAGCCCATCGTAGTAAATAAGCCCTAATTTTAGCCTCCTCATTGTCCAAAGTCATCCTCACATCTACCGTATAACTTGAATTAAAATCTAGAAAAAAATTAAGATCTTGATTCCCAATTTTTTTTTCCAGGTATTATAATCGTGCATGTAATCCATACGTTTCTTAATTTTTAAAAATCAGTGACAATCATATCGTTGAGATATTTTTAATATTATTACAAATGTTAAAAATAAAATCTTAACGTGTTTTTGATGATTTTTTATGTTTTTTTTTCTTTATTTATTTTATTCCACCTTATTACTTTATTTTTTATTTTTTTTGCCTATTATATTTTAAATTTTATCTTTTGACCATTAAATATTCATAAATTTTAAATTGATTTTTATTTGAATTAAATAATTTATAAACAAAATATTTTAAAAAATATGATTAAACAACTATTAGTACTGATAAAAATTAAAAAAAAAAATATTCATAAGTGTGGTGTCCAAACTATATTATTTTCAAAAAACAATTCAGTCTGTATTATTTTACTAAATTTTTACCAAATTATGTTATTAAAAAATAATTAACTACACACATAAATTATAAAATTGACAAGAAGACTAAAAGCCTTAGTATATATAATGTCATATTTTATGAAATTGTATTCCAAATAATTTTTTTAAAAAAATTGATTTGTTTTTATTTAATATTAACTTTTATATTTTTAAATTATTTTAATATATTGATATTAAAAATAAAAATATTATTTTAATATATTTAAAAAAAAACAATTTAAAAAATAATTATTATTACATTTCTAAACACTTCTTAAGAAACTCATCCATCAAATCATAATGTTTGATAGTTGATTTGATTATACGCCTACATGCTATTCAAATTAGTGATTATGGACAAAAAGAAAATCAATAATGTTAAGAAAAATGACCACGTGTGCAATTATTTATATATTTTTTCGCAAATTGGGAAGATTGGAACTTTCCATTTTGGTAAAGCAAATATATGGGAGCCATTATTAATAAAGTGGACCAAATTGAAACACACTCAATTGATTGAGAGTATATGTGTAGTTTGCCCTAAAAATGAAGAAATCAGAACCTCAGAAAAGAAAAGAAATGAACTAGCCGTTAGAAATCAAATTCAAATTGGTCACAGGTTTTCATTTCATAAAGAAGGCAAAGAAAAGAGCAGACCCTCTCTCTCTCGTTAACCCCTGCAAAAGCCCACCTCTCACATTCTCTCTCTGAAAAAGATCTAGTTTTTATCGGTTCTTCACTAGATCTGCTTGTTTATCTGGAGAGCTCGGCTTGAGATTCCTGTAAGTAATTGTTTCATTTACTTTTTGTTCCATAATGTTTTCTATTTTTAAATTCTTATGGTTTATAAAAGGTAAGACATTAGAGCTTAGAGCTTCAATTGGTTAGAATTTAGAGGGTTTTGAGTAACTTTCCATGTATGATTTAGTTTAGATTGATCATCGAAAACCAATCTTAAAAATGGTAAGGAACTTACTTTTTTTTGTGATTGATTTGTGCTTCATTTAATTTACCGAATAACGCATGAATTTGAAAAGAATGTTAATTGGAAAACTTAAAATTTTATTGGCCCATTAAAGCATATTATTATTTATTTGATCAATCAATTTGGATCTAATAGAAAGTGAACCGATAATGGAGAAAAGTTTACAGCCTTTTGTTTCCTTTTTCAATTTTCTGCTGTTTTAATTTGGAGAAATTGATTTTCTGAAAGAATTTGGTCAGGAGAAGAAATGAGTCTTTCGAGGTAACTTATTATCTTTTTATTGAATTGGATTTGGCAGCTATTTACAGTTTTTTGTTAGTCTCTCCAGTGAGAGAGGCAGAGGCTGGTGATTTCAATTTTCGGGTCTCTTGTGAGTGAATTGTAAAGGGAAAGAGGAGATTTTGACCAAAAAAGATGACAGTTAGAACCCCTGGAACACCAGCTTCTAAGATTGACAGGACACCAGCAACAACCCCAGGAGGGCCTAAAGCAAAAGAGGAGAAGATTGTAGTTACTGTAAGATTAAGGCCTTTAAACAAGAAGGAGCAGTTAGCTAAGGACCAAAATGCTTGGGACTGTGTTGATGATCATACTATTGTCTTTAAGCCACCCCCTCAAGAACGAGCAGCTCAACCGGCCTCTTTCATTTTTGGTAATTTAATTGGAGCTTTCTTTTTTGTTGTTGTTGTTTGAATTATATAAGACATTTTCTTTTGATTTCATGCTTTAATTAAGGATTTCTGTTTTTCCGCTTTCAGATAAAGTTTTTGGTCCTTCTAGTATAACTGAAGCTGTTTATGAAGATGGAGTGAAAAATGTTGCTTTGTCTGCTTTGATGGGCATAAATGGTAATATAACCTATTCTTTCAATTGTAAATCTCAGGTTATGTGATTTTTGTAGTGCATCTGGATTAAAAAATTCTTTCATTTTTACATTACAGCAACCATATTTGCATATGGGCAATCTAGCAGTGGGAAGACATACACGATGAGAGGGATAACTGATAAAGCTGTTAATGACATCTATAAGCATATAATGAATGTAAGCTTCATCAAAATCTGACATTGTGCTCTAGAAAGTTGGATTTTACTTGGTCTAGTTTATTGAGTTTATAGCAAAACTATATTCATTAGAAAGTTGTGGTTTTTGTTTTGGACTGAAAGAGATTTTACAATTAGGATTTCTGGACTAGAAATCTATAATGAAACAGGGACCTGTTAAATTCCGAATCTGGTCGCAATCTAAAGCTTCTAGATGACCCGGAGGTATTGTTGCATTTATGAGTTTTTTTCTGCAGTCAAGAATGAACTTCATATGCTTTTCTGAATGATTCTCTCATTTACTGTATTTCTTGTGATTCCCAAATGCAGAAAGGTACTGTGGTTGAGAAGCTGGTAGAAGAGACAGCAAGTAATGATCAGCATTTAAGGCATCTAATCGGTATATGTGAAGGTAATTTGGTGAAGCTTCTTTCTTCCTTTGCAAATACATTGCTAATTGGCAGTTGATTAACTTGTTTCTGATTATGTTGTAGCGCAAAGGCAAGTTGGTGAAACTGCCCTTAATGATACTAGCTCACGATCACACCAAATTATAAGGCTGGTAAGGTTCATGGATCATATTATTGACAACAATTTGGTACAATTTTTCCCATCCTAGTTCTTGACTCGCTTGAAAGGCATTTTCATGATTTATGAACTTCTCTAAGGATCCGTTGGGCATGAAGTCGAAGACGAGAATTCTCTTGTCACGTTCGAAACAAAATCCTAGCAGAGTGACAATATTAACATGGGAAGTTCTACTAATGCTTGCTACCTCATTTATGTATTCTTCCCCATTCCCTTCTGAATCTACCAGGACCTTCACTGCCACCAAATGGCCACCCGTTAGCCTTCCTTTGTATACTGTTCCATAACCTCCTTGACCAAGTTTATCTTTGAAAAAATTGGTCATTTTCTCGACATCCAAAAAACTGTATCTTTTCAGAGGTACAGGCACACGATTTCTTATCAAATCCTCAATATCTTGATTATGTTTCTTCTTTAAAAAAACCGATGAGGCCTTCCTTCCTTGTGCCATTGTAGCTACCTCGCTTCTCCATATTTGCCTTGGAAGATGGAACTGATTCAATGGGAAGACATACACGATGAGAGGGATAACTGATAAAGCTGTTAATGACATCTATAAGCATATAATGAATGTAAGCTTCATCAAAATCTGACATTGTGCTCTAGAAAGTTGGATTTTACTTGGTCTAGTTTATTGAGCTTATAGCAAAACTATATTCATTAGAAAGTTGTGGTTTTTGTTTTGGACTGAAAGAGATTTTACAATTAGGATTTCTGGACTAGAAATCTATAATGAAAATGTCAGGGACCTGTTAAATTCCGAATCTGGTCGCAATCTAAAGCCTTCTAGATGACCCGGAGGTATTGTTGCATTTATGAGTTTTTTTCTGCAGTCAAGAATGAACTTCATATGCTTTTCTGAATGATTCTCTCATTTACTGTATTTCTTGTGATTCCCAAATGCAGAAAGGTACTGTGGTTGAGAAGCTGGTAGAAGAGACAGCAAGTAATGATCAGCATTTAAGGCATCTAATCGGTATATGTGAAGGTAATTTGGTGAAGCTTCTTTCTTCCTTTGCAAATACATTGCTAATTGGCAGTTGATTAACTTGTTTCTGATTATGTTGTAGCGCAAAGGCAAGTTGGTGAAACTGCCCTTAATGATACTAGCTCACGATCACACCAAATTATAAGGCTGGTAAGGTTCATGGATCATATTATTGACTACAATTTGGTACAATTTTTCCCATCCTAGTTCTTGACTCGCTTGAAAGGCATTTTCATGATTTATGAACTTCTCTAAGGATCCGTTGGGCATGAAGTCGAAGACGAGAATTCTCTTGTCACGTTCGAAACAAAATCCTAGCAGAGTGACAATATTAACATGGGAAGTTCTACTAATGCTTGCTACCTCATTTATGTATTCTTCCCCATTCCCTTCTGAATCTACCAGGACCTTCACTGCCACCAAATGGCCACCCGTTAGCCTTCCTTTGTATACTGTTCCATAACCTCCTTGACCAAGTTTATCTTTGAAAAAATTGGTCATTTTCTCGACATCCAAAAAACTGTATCTTTTCAGAGGTACAGGCACACATGATTTCTTATCAAATCCTCAATATCTTGATTATGTTTCTTCTTTAAAAAAACCGATGAGGCCTTCCTTCCTTGTGCCATTGTAGCTACCTCGCTTCTCCATATTTGCCTTGGAAGATGGAACTGATTCAATGGGAAGACATACACGATGAGAGGGATAACTGATAAAGCTGTTAATGACATCTATAAGCATATAATGAATGTAAGATTCATCAAAATCTGACATTGTGCTCTAGAAAGTTGGATTTTACTTGGTCTAGTTTATTGAGCTTATAGCAAAACTATATTCATTAGAAAGTTGTGGTTTTTGTTTTGGACTGAAAGAGATTTTACAATTAGGATTTCTGGACTAGAAATCTATAATGAAAATGTCAGGGACCTGTTAAATTCCGAATCTGGTCGCAATCTAAAGCCTTCTAGATGACCCGGAGGTATTGTTGCATTTATGAGTTTTTTTCTGCAGTCAAGAATGAACTTCATATGCTTTTCTGAATGATTCTCTCATTTACTGTATTTCTTGTGATTCCCAAATGCAGAAAGGTACTGTGGTTGAGAAGCTGGTAGAAGAGACAGCAAGTAATGATCAGCATTTAAGGCATCTAATCGGTATATGTGAAGGTAATTTGGTGAAGCTTCTTTCTTCCTTTGCAAATACATTGCTAATTGGCAGTTGATTAACTTGTTTCTGATTATGTTGTAGCGCAAAGGCAAGTTGGTGAAACTGCCCTTAATGATACTAGCTCACGATCACACCAAATTATAAGGCTGGTAAGGTTCATGGATCATATTATTGACTACAATTTGGTACAATTTTCCCATCCTAGTTCTTGACTCGCTTGAAAGGCATTTTCATGATTTATGAACTTCTCTAAGGATCCGTTGGGCATGAAGTCGAAGACGAGAATTCTCTTGTCACGTTCGAAACAAAATCCTAGCAGAGTGACAATATTAACATGGGAAGTTCTACTAATGCTTGCTACCTCATTTATGTATTCTTCCCCATTCCTTCTGAATCTACCAGGACCTTCACTGCCACCAAATGGCCACCCGTTAGCCTTCCTTTGTATACTGTTCCATAACCTCCTTGACCAAGTTTATCTTTGAAAAAATTGGTCATTTTCTCGACATCCAAAAAACTGTATCTTTTCAGAGGTACAGGCACATGATTTCTTATCAAATCCTCAATATCTTGATTATGTTTCTTCTTTAAAAAAACCGATGAGGCCTTCCTTCCTTGTGCCATTGTAGCTACCTCGCTTCTCCATATTTGCCTTGGAAGATGGAACTGATTCAATGGGAAGACATACACGATGAGAGGGATAACTGATAAAGCTGTTAATGACATCTATAAGCATATAATGAATGTAAGATTCATCAAAATCTGACATTGTGCTCTAGAAAGTTGGATTTTACTTGGTCTAGTTTATTGAGCTTATAGCAAAACTATATTCATTAGAAAGTTGTGGTTTTTGTTTTGGACTGAAAGAGATTTTACAATTAGGATTTCTGGACTAGAAATCTATAATGAAAATGTCAGGGACCTGTTAAATTCCGAATCTGGTCGCAATCTAAAGCCTTCTAGATGACCCGGAGGTATTGTTGCATTTATGAGTTTTTTTCTGCAGTCAAGAATGAACTTCATATGCTTTTCTGAATGATTCTCTCATTTACTGTATTTCTTGTGATTCCCAAATGCAGAAAGGTACTGTGGTTGAGAAGCTGGTAGAAGAGACAGCAAGTAATGATCAGCATTTAAGGCATCTAATCGGTATATGTGAAGGTAATTTGGTGAAGCTTCTTTTTCCTTTGCAAATACATTGCTAATTGGCAGTTGATTAACTTGTTTCTGATTATGTTGTAGCGCAAAGGCAAGTTGGTGAAACTGCCCTTAATGATACTAGCTCACGATCACACCAAATTATAAGGCTGGTAAGGTTCATGGATCATATTATTGACTACAATTTGGTACAAATTTTCCCATCCTAGTTCTTGACTCGCTTGAAACGCATTTTCATGATTTGTGAACTTCTCTAAGGATCCGTTGGCCATGAAGTCGAAGACGAGAATTCTCTTGTCACGTTCGAAACAAAATCCTAGCAGAGTGACAATATTAACATGGGAAGTTCTACTAATGCTTGCTACCTCATTTATGTATTCTTCCCCATTCCCTTCTGAATCTACCAGGACCTTCACTGCCACCAAATGGCCACCCGTTAGCCTTCCTTTGTATACTGTTCCATAACCTCCTTGACCAAGTTTATCTTTGAAAAAATTGGTCATTTTCTCGACATCCAAAAAACTGTATCTTTTCAGAGGTACAGGCACATGATTTCTTATCAAATCCTCAATATCTTGATTATGTTTCTTCTTTAAAAAAACCGATGAGGCCTTCCTTCCTTGTGCCATTGTAGCTACCTCGCTTCTCCATATTTGCCTTGGAAGATGGAACTGATTCAATGGGAAGACATACACGATGAGAGGGATAACTGATAAAGCTGTTAATGACATCTATAAGCATATAATGAATGTAAGATTCATCAAAATCTGACATTGTGCTCTAGAAAGTTGGATTTTACTTGGTCTAGTTTATTGAGCTTATAGCAAAACTATATTCATTAGAAAGTTGTGGTTTTTGTTTTGGACTGAAAGAGATTTTACAATTAGGATTTCTGGACTAGAAATCTATAATGAAAATGTCAGGGACCTGTTAAATTCCGAATCTGGTCGCAATCTAAAGCCTTCTAGATGACCCGGAGGTATTGTTGCATTTATGAGTTTTTTTCTGCAGTCAAGAATGAACTTCATATGCTTTTCTGAATGATTCTCTCATTTACTGTATTTCTTGTGATTCCCAAATGCAGAAAGGTACTGTGGTTGAGAAGCTGGTAGAAGAGACAGCAAGTAATGATCAGCATTTAAGGCATCTAATCGGTATATGTGAAGGTAATTTGGTGAAGCTTCTTTCTTCCTTTGCAAATACATTGCTAATTGGCAGTTGATTAACTTGTTTCTGATTATGTTGTAGCGCAAAGGCAAGTTGGTGAAACTGCCCTTAATGATACTAGCTCACGATCACACCAAATTATAAGGCTGGTAAAGTTCATGGATCATATTATTGACTACAATTTGGTACAATTTTCCCATCCTAGTTCTTGACTCGCTTGAAAGGCATTTTCATGATTTATGAACTTCTCTAAGGATCCGTTGGGCATGAAGTCGAAGACGAGAATTCTCTTGTCACGTTCGAAACAAAATCCTAGCAGAGTGACAATATTAACATGGGAAGTTCTACTAATGCTTGCTACCTCATTTATGTATTCTTCCCCATTCCCTTCTGAATCTACCAGGACCTTCACTGCCACCAAATGGCCACCCGTTAGCCTTCCTTTGTATACTGTTCCATAACCTCCTTGACCAAGTTTATCTTTGAAAAAATTGGTCATTTTCTCGACATCCAAAAAACTGTATCTTTTCAGAGGTACAGGCACATGATTTCTTATCAAATCCTCAATATCTTGATTATGTTTCTTCTTTAAAAAAACCGATGAGGCCTTCCTTCCTTGTGCCATTGTAGCTACCTCGCTTCTCCATATTTGCCTTGGAAGATGGAACTGATTCAATGGGAAGACATACACGATGAGAGGGATAACTGATAAAGCTGTTAATGACATCTATAAGCATATAATGAATGTAAGATTCATCAAAATCTGACATTGTGCTCTAGAAAGTTGGATTTTACTTGGTCTAGTTTATTGAGCTTATAGCAAAACTATATTCATTAGAAAGTTGTGGTTTTTGTTTTGGACTGAAAGAGATTTTACAATTAGGATTTCTGGACTAGAAATCTATAATGAAAATGTCAGGGACCTGTTAAATTCCGAATCTGGTCGCAATCTAAAGCCTTCTAGATGACCCGGAGGTATTGTTGCATTTATGAGTTTTTTCTGCAGTCAAGAATGAACTTCATATGCTTTTCTGAATGATTCTCTCATTTACTGTATTTCTTGTGATTCCCAAATGCAGAAAGGTACTGTGGTTGAGAAGCTGGTAGAAGAGACAGCAAGTAATGATCAGCATTTAAGGCATCTAATCGGTATATGTGAAGGTAATTTGGTGAAGCTTCTTTCTTCCTTTGCAAATACATTGCTAATTGGCAGTTGATTAACTTGTTTCTGATTATGTTGTAGCGCAAAGGCAAGTTGGTGAAACTGCCCTTAATGATACTAGCTCACGATCACACCAAATTATAAGGCTGGTAAGGTTCATGGATCATATTATGTATGACGAACCTTCCGACCCACATTCATGACATCATTATTTCCTGGATAAAATAGTACAAAGCAGTGAGGAGTTAGCTTTCAAATTAATAAAAACTGAACTTTTCTAAATTAAACTGCAAAATTTCCACACCAAATGCTTTGTTTGCATGTACTTGTATTCATGAAAAAGATCAATCAAATAAATAGAAGCATCTAGCATTCCATATAAACAAGCCAGCATACGAAAAATAGATAGAAAGAAATATGGTTCTAGCCTGACAAATACTCTGATGCAAGCACAACTCTATTCAAGCATTAAGATATTGACATCATTTTTTAGTAGCTGATTGTCTTTGTAAAATCATGGCCTAATCAAGAAACCAATCCAAATTCTCTAATCTTCAAGCTATCCAACACATTAAGAGACTCTTCTTCAAAATCCAACTTCATCAAAATCCAACACATGAGGAGACTCCTCTTCAAAACCTCACTATAATTAATTTGTTCAAAGCAACTACCATTATGTCCACCAGTGTGGAGAGGAGCATTAACTAAATCATGGCATTAACTAAAGCTATTAAGGAATACTTTAAAATGCGTGGGGAATGTACTGTAGCTTTTCAAATGTCTTTTATATATAAGTGTTTTACTGTGCATTATACAGTGCACAGTGAAACTCTAAGCTTTTTTTTTTCCTGTTTTTTTTGTCTTTATGAGTTTTTTTTTTTTGCTTTTTTCTTTGTGTTTTTTTCTTTTAATGAATTTTATTTTGTTTAATTTAGTTTGTTAATGTGAAAAAAAATTTATTTAGTTATTAAACTTTCATGACACAGATCTCGGATTTAACGGGTTAACCTGGTTTGACACATAATTGTTTTTTGCTTTGTCCTTTTTAATCAATTTTTTTCGTTTAAGTTTGTTAATTTTTTTCATTTGACTTGCTGATTTTTTTTTCTCTATTTAGTTATCAAACTTTCATGACGTGAATTTCAGGTTTGACGGGTTAACCTGATTCCATGAGATAACTCGGTTGATTTAAATTTTTTTCTTTTTCCTCATTAGTAACAGGCTTATGTCTTTTGTTTGTTTTTGTTTTTATCTTTTTAATTAATTTTTTTTCATTTAATTTAGGTTGTTAATGTTCAATTGTTTTCTATTTAGTTATCAAACTTTCATGACACGGATGTCGGGTTTGATAGGTAACTTGGTTTGACGGGTTAGCCTAGTTAATTCTGGGTTGATCCGTCAATTTTTTTTATTTAGTTATCAAACTTTCACAACACGAATCCAAGGTTTGACGGGTTAATCCAGTTGATTCAATTTTTTTCTTTGTCTTCACTAGTTTTTTTTTCTTTCCATTGATTGTTTTTCTTTTTAATTAATTTATTTAATTATCACACTTTTATGACATAATCTTGCAGTCAGACCCGCATCCAAGGCTATTGGCTTTGGTATTGCAGCTAGATCTACTTGGTCATGCAAGTTAAATATTATTTTTGGGTCAGGCGTTACAGCCAAACCCAAGATTCTTGGATATAGCTTTGTAGAAAGACTTGATACTTTTAAATCTTAGCTATTCCTTGATATTTTTTTTTTCAAAAAAAATTAACCCGCGGCATCGCGTGGATGATGTAACTAGTAAAGATTCAAATCATGTCATCTAAAACTGGATAGTCAAGTTAAGGACCCACGAAATGCATAACAAATGATGATATCTAATATAAAATCAACTCTTGTGTGAATCAATGAATAGATCAATTAAATAAGAAAACTTCAAAAGAATTAAAAATCAAGACTAGAAAAAAAATATAAAAAAATAAAATATGATGGAAAGGAGACTTCCAAATAAATTAAGTGCATGTTGGAAAATAAAGTTAAATGTTTTTTTCATTAATAATTTTTTTTTAAAATATTGCTTCAAATAAAAGAAGAGGGAAATTCAAGCAGGGGATGGGTAAGAAAAACAAAACAGTAATCTCGTATAGCTTATGCATAAAAAAATAAAAAAACATAAAATTAGCAAATATTTGTTGACCCGTCCATTATTAAACTCAGGCATGCTTGGCAAGTCAATCTAGAATCGGATTGATTTGATGGCAGGACCGGTTCAAGTAAGATATAAAACAGGAATAAGTAAAAATTCGATTAACCTGCCGGGTTTACCCGTGACTCGAGCGACCCAGCAAAACCAGGTTGAGATCTTCTCGTTTTTTTTTTTTTTAAATATCCCAAGTCTTGCAGCTTCCATAATTTCATTTTACCTCTGAGTTTTATTTCTCAGTTCAGCTCTAGCTGGAGAGCCATGGCAGCAGGTGTTTGTTGTTATCCAATTTTTGACCCCATCTTTTTAATAAATTTTTAGGAAAATCCAAAAATAGTGAAAAAACAACAAAAATCTAAAAAATATGTTTTTAATAAATTTGCAATGTTTTAGCATTTTCAACGTCTTTTAAAAAGAATTTTAATTTTCAATTGTTTTTTTTCGAACGCGTTCGACTTTTCACGCGTCATTTTAAAATCATTATTTTTTTCATAGAATTGATGTTGATTTTGCTCATTTTTAAAAATACAAGAAAAAACAAGAAAAATCAAAATTAAAAAAAAAAAGTTGAGGGACCAATTTGGAGGCTTGAACAAACTTTTACCTATAAATATAGGTTGAAAACTCAAAGGATAGGGAGGGGGGGTCATTTGGTAATTTTGAGGAGAGGGAACACAAACCAGAAACCCTAAGTTCCTAAATTTTTTCTCCCCTCACCAAAACCAAGCCGCCGGCCAACCCCCCCCATCTTCTGATTCTTTTTTTTTTCCTCTTCCCGGCCGATCACCGAGACCAGCCCCCCTCATCAGATTTTTTTTTCCTTCTTCTCGCCAGCAAGCACAGCAACCCCCAGCTCCACCCCGAAGCCATTTTTTTTTTCTCCCAGCCGACACCAACCTCCCCTGCACGCCGGCCCCTGTTTCTTCTCCAACCGGCCAAACCATCAACGCCGTCCGCCAACCGCAGCAGCTCCTCCCCGCAGACCAGCGGCCATGTCAGCTCCACCGTAGCTTCAACAGCCCGAGCTCAGCCTCACGCCGGACAGGGACCAGACGAGGGGCCAGACCGTCCACAGAAACCGAACCGACCCCCTCCTGGCCGACCCATCCCAGCAGCTGCTTCTCCCCGCAGACCCGTGATCATCAACGCCGCCACAAACCAGATCGGCCTCCAGCAGCGTCGTCCGCACCCGAAGTAGAGGAGAAAAAGAACACAGCAGACCTATTTGTAGATCCGAAACGGAGAAGAAGACTTGAGAACAGATCCGGGAAGGAGCAAGAAAAATTAAAATCTACTGTTGTTGCGTTTTTTGGACTTTGCAGGTGGCTTTACTTCACACCTCCGGCGACGACAGGATGATGGGAAGAAGTCGACCTGGACCCCCCTACTGTTGGTTGTCTTCTGTGGCGGCGCGTGAACCCACGCGCCGCCACTGTCTTTCCGTTTCTGATGCATGCCCGACACTGTTCCGGAGGTGTAGAAGTAGTTTCTAGATTGTTTAGGGGTTGTTTTTGTAATTCCAAATTGTTTAATGTAATATTTATGTAGTTTTGATTTTTTTATTTGTATTATGTAAATGTGGATGTAAAAGAAAAAGAAAAGGAAAGAGAAAGTGATAATAAAAAAAAAGGAAAAGAAATGTTTGTGTGCTTGTTTTTTTGTATGTTATTGAATAAAAAAAATGAATTTAATTTATATGCACAAATATCTAAAGGACAGATAAAAATCATGTTGTATTTTCCATAAAAATGTAGAACATGTATCTACATATATTCTGGGAATTAATAACTGATTTATCAAAGCCTTAGAATTGAACTAAAATTTTGTTTTTAAAATTACATCAAGTCCACGAAGCTTGAAAGTGAATGTGGTGTGTATTTTTGTTTATGAATGATTTTTTTTTATTATTATGATAAAATTGCAAGAATAAAAAAAAAATTTTAATTCTGATTTGTTCACGGATAAAGAATTATGAACTTACATGTAAGTTGTATTTTCTAAAATTCGATGAATGAACCGAATTTTTAAAACTTCTTTGACACATCAAATCTATGAAGCAGCTTACCTCAGGTAGGGTGTGTTAGGGGTGCTAATACCTTCCCTAACCACAACCAGTCCCTTACCCGCGATCTCTGACAAGACCAGTACATCAGGTTTCCTAGTAGCCCTCAATGAATTACTAGGTGGCGACTCCAAAGAACTAAATCAGCAAAACAGAATGAAAAATTGCCAGCCGATGCCGCGCGCCAGGATTTTTTTGGGGTGCGACAGAATGGCGACTCCGCTGGGGAAGGTATTGTTTTCAACATTATTGGACTAAGCTTTGCATATTTGATGTGTTTATGTTTTTGCATTTTTGTCTCATTTTATTTTTGTTTTACCCATGCATTTTGTAGAATTGTCTCATGCATTCACATAGTGTAATTTTTTAAAGCACACACAAGCTTCAGGTTAGGAGGGGGACTAGCAGCTTACCTTACGACTTTTAGTCAAGGTTTAAGTTTGTGTAAACCCCAACTCTTCGTTGAGTGCTTAGACTGGTAATAGTTGGACACGTGCCATCTCACTGCCTACAAGCCCCCATATTGCCTCCACGAGGGCGATCACTGGGACAACAAAGAGCCCCTTTTTAGAGACCAAATAGTAAACCTACCTTTTGTCTCACTTAAAAAGATTAGAACCTGCCTGTAGGATGTATGCTCCGTAAATATTTGTTTTGCATCCGAGCAAACCCTTCTTGAAGCATCTTGAACTCAAGACTTGTGGGTGACACATTGGCCGTCACTCCGAAAATTTTCATTGTAGAGTTTGGGCAAAAATCACGATTCTTGTTCCATCATATAAGAGTTACGACCATATTGTCACCCCTTGAAGGGCGAGTTCGTCATATAGATTACATATTCATACATTTATCATGCATGTACTAGGTTGAAAGGTAGATCCCCCGCACAAGTTGTGCTGCACGTGATTGAAGAAAAATGATAGAGGTGAAGAAAGGTGTCAGATAAAGGCTCATTATCAGATTAAGGTTGAGAGCATCAAAGATGAAGTAGCTAGACTCAGATCTGCTCGAACAAGTGTTGAGCATCAAATAGAAAGAGAATGTCTGCTGCACAGTCTTCTATGGGAACACTGCTTGTCCACGTCCAATTAAAGCTGCCTCTCCTTTTCAGTCATGAACAACAGCAACAATGCCTTCAGTCATCAACTAATGACAACACTGATTCTTGTCCAGTTGCACTGTTAAGTGTTCATCGCCTCCACATCATCTAATGGAACCAAACGACTACTAGCCTCCTGTACATGATGC